>WBNH01008589.1:175286-230474 GCA_013401255.1 Urocolius indicus
GGACAAGGCCTCTTCTGGGCATAGGTTTGATAAACTGCTTTGTCGTGGGTTCCTTCCCACAGTTACAGCTGTGAATATTGGGTCCCTCCTCCAGGACACGGCCAAAGAAGAAAATCACTGCCCCTGGCTCGGGGTCTGTAGTGAAGTGAATCGCTACCCCTGGTCCGGGGTCAGCTTTATCAAAATGAGTCTCTGCCACTGATGCGGAGTCTTTAAAGACATGAAAATAAATCTCAGCTTCACCAGTTCTCTCCACAGAATGCAGGGGACTCTCTGCTCTGGTACACCTGCTCCTCTCTTTCATCACTGACCTTGGAGTCCGCATGGTTGTTTCTCTCACTGTTCCTACACTTTGCACCACCACCAGCCAGAAGAAGAAGAAGAGACAGAAGAAGTAGGAAGAAAATGGAGGAAGAAACCTCCTCTTCTGGCTTCTTCTTAAAAAGTAATCGTGGAGGCGTCTAATTGGCTCAGCCCCAGACGTGGGTTTGGCTCAGAGCTGGGAAGAGTTACAAACAACTTCTTACAGGCGCAATCTTTACAGCCCCGTCCCCCTTACCAGAAAAGGCTGTCATGTCAAACCATGACACCATGTATTTCAAAGTGCGTAACATGTTTACAATTGTCTTGTGAAAGTGAATTAAAGCTGAGTATAAGTAGTTGTTGGCCTTTGAAGATGTCCTCTGAACTGTATAGAATCCTTCCAGAAAAGTTATGATTTTTCAGATATTCGCTGAAAGTATTTGTTGCATCTTTCCAAGGGAATCTTTAATAATATTACAATCCTACAAGGTTTGTCAGGGCATTTATAATACACCCAAGAAATAATACACCTCAGAGACTTGAAGGAAAATGCTGAACTCTGGAATGAAAAGCAATAGAGACTTTGTCAGACTATGGTATTTGTTCTGGCCTGCTCTTGTAGCAAAATGCCATTTTTGGACTGGCATATCTCTACTCTGGGTGCAAAATGAAGTACCTGCCATCCCTGTCAATGAATTAGGTCACAAGCCAAATAGCTATATGGTTAGATTATTTGCTACAGAAACCTTCTCTTGAAATTTTCTTTCTCTCTCCTTTCTGTAGCCCATGTTCCCTAGCTGATGATGTATGATATCATCTGTTGACCAGCATATTTTATAACTGAGATGAGGTATGACACTCATATTATTTTTTATTATTTGAAATATTAACCTCCTTTCAAGGAAAATAAGTGCCAGAATCATTAATGGTAAACATGCTGCTTTCTTTTGACATGTCCTTAAATTTCCAAGTTGCAGCAACAAGAAAACCTTTCCACTTAAGATAAAACTCTGGCTGCCAACTTATATGACTTTTGTGCTCCTCCTTTGTTTGCAGGATGACATTTGTTCTTTTATATCTGGAAGAATAGTGCAAAAACAAAGGAGCTGACAAGTACACAAAAGGGAGGTGCTTTTTAAATGTGGAACAGTGAACTGCAAAAACTGCTCAAATCCTGGCTATTCTGAACTTTGCAAGGCAGGCATTGTTTTCTCAGATAATAACTCTAAATGCAGCATGCTATTTGGAGACTACTTCCTCCTACACTGGAATAGATAAACAGGTAACTAATGACGTACCAGAAAGCATTTTTCAAAGATCTAAAATCTAAGTTGGCAAGGCAATCCCAAATAAGAACTTTGTATATCTGCACACTACAAAATGATCTGCAAGAGTATAACAGCATTTTGTTTGTCACAGCATACCTTTCATCTCAACACATTCAACATACTCATTACACTTGGGTCCTCAGAAGAAACCTTTCTACTTTACCAGAAGGAAAACAGAATTCTGATGTCTATTGGTAGCAATTTCTGACTCATTAACATTTCCTCTTGCTGCATACCATTTTTTAATAGTCATTCCCTCCCAGACCCTTGTTCTCATTGACCCTGTTTGTCCTATTGCCATTTGGAAAAGTTTTCAGAGGTCAACATATTGAGTACTTTCTTAGAGGGCTGATCCATGTTCTTCTACTCCTGGCTTCACATCTTGAGAAGCCAACAGGATATCCTCAAGAAAGATTCCTGATCTGAGAAGATGGATTTAGCTCCACTACGGCTTCCTTATTAGCTCTTCTAGGGTTTTTTGGTAGTTTTTGTTTTTTGTTTTGTTTTGGTTTTTTTACTGTTAAATGCCTCTGCCATGGCTTTTTACTACTAGGGTACACAGAAAACTGGAAGCTGACAAATGCAATAACATGAATTGAAACACATCTTTCTGTCTCTAAATCAGGGACACAATGATCATAGAATCATAGAATGATCACTTCTTTTTCCTCCAGACACAATCTACTGTTATCTTGAATCGAGTATAATAGAAGAAAGAATAACTGATAATTTGTGGATAAACTCTGCTGAAAAGGGGTTAAGGACATTACCTGATCATCAGTGCCATATTTATATGTATTTTTAAAAGGCTAATTGAAATGGGATGCACTTAATTACTGTATAAATGACAAGTTCTCCAAGTTGAGAGTGTAAGGAACATGGTAATTATACCATGAAACATTTGAATAGGTGAAATAATGTACATTAAATACTTATCTAATCAGTATACTTAAACTATTTAGAGGCTAGTTGTATATTAGAGTATCTTCACTATTCTATGTAGGTATTTGATTTTCCCTTTGTATTATAGTATTATGTTTCGGATACACCTTTGCATTTCTGTGTGTGGCAGCGTAGTTTATCTCCTGCTACAGCAAAACAATATGAAGAACTTTGATAATTGTAGAGCCAGTGACAGACACTGGTCCATAGCAAAGATTAGAGAGGAAGCAAGAAGCTGCAAGCACTAATGGTGAAGAATAACACTTTTGTGATGTTAGATATTACACACTGGTGTGATAATTTCCACCCTGGAGTCAGATGCCATACAAGCGGTACAAAACATGGCTGGCTACTGTAGCTGATGAGCAGGCAGGAGCAGAGTGAAATAACTGCTGTGCACTGTTACAACTCCTACCAAACCAATCCATGAGCCAGCAATGTGCCCTCATGGCCAAGAAGGCCAAAGGCATCCTGGGTTGCATCAAGAAGAGTGTGGCCAGCAGGTCAAGGGAAGTTCTTCTCTCCCTCTACTCTGCCCTGGTGCAGCCTCATCTGGAGTCCTGTGTCCAGTTCTGGGCTCCTCAGCTCAAGAGAGATGGGGAACTTGTGGACAGAGTCCAGTGCAGGGCCCCAAAGATGATCAGGGAACTAGAGCATCTTCCTTATTAGGAAAGGTTGTGGGAACTGGGGCTGTTTAGTCTCTAGAAGAGGAGACTGAGGAGGGATGTCATTAATATTTACAAATATCTAAATAGTGGATGTCAGGAGGTTGAGACATCCCTTTTTTTCTATTATATCTAACAACAGGATATGAATGGAATAAAGCTGGAACACAAAAAGTTCAATTTAAACATAAGGAAAAACTATTTCACTGTGAGGGTGACAGAGCCCTGGCACAGGCGGCCCAGGGAGGGTGTGGAGTCTCCTTCCTTGGAGGTCTTCAAGACCCGCCTAGACACGTTCCTATGCAACCTGATCTAAGTGGACCTGCTTCTGCAGAGGGGATGAACTGGATGATCTCTAAAGGTCCCTTCCAACCCTCACCATTCAATGATTCTATGATTCCGTGAATCAGGGCTCATAGAGAAAGATGAACTGCTTGTGTGGTTAAATGAAAACTTGCATGGGTCTTAGAGTGGAATCCATACCTTTCCTCTCACCTGGAGGTGACTTCATTACAAGGCATAAGGATTATATTCTCTCTATCTGAAAATATTTGTGTCTGAAGTGCGTCAGTCGTTTATGACATGACTCAGCTATCTTAACACCTCATGGTGCTTCCAGCCACCTCTGATAGCTGTTCCTTTTTTATCAGGAAATATGTTACAGCTTTTGTTTTGCATACTTGCTAACAGAAAGCTAACATCAGAAAATACACTGCAAATAATGCTGCAAGATAAAACAAACTATTTAACAGCTATTCATAGCAGCAGTAATACACATAGAGAAAGATGGTCACCCTAGGCAAGATGCATCTCAAGTGTGTGTGTACACACATCTATATAAGTATATGCATATGCACTTGTACATCTGTGTATCCACATGTATTTTGAGACTGAGATTTTAGGGTTTTTTAAAAAGAAATACATAACAATTCAGCATTTGAATGACAATCACGTTTAGATTATTTTTTGTTCAGAAGGATTTTATGATTACTTATTTATTGGGGATGTACCAGGATGTACTATGATGATCTGGCATTGTGTTCTTCAGCAAACTCTACTAAGTGCTTCTTTCCACAGTTGAGAATTTGTATTACAGAAAGCAGTGGCTACTCTTTTCATCATAGTTCAGGCTTCTTTTTAATATTTCTAAATGATGCTATTTCATACATTTTAGAAGGCTTGGCCCTGAATCAATTTATTTATCACTTTAATTTACTAAGCTGTTATTGTTAGTCCAGTCTTTGCGCATCACAATAAAAAACCCAACAGCAGTTTTTATGAGATTTCTCTTCCTTTCCATAAAGAAAGAGAACATTTTGTTATCTTCATCCTCTGCCAGATATAGTTCAGGTAATTGAACTAAGTCCTTATTTCTTACTTGGGTTCATTACTCAAAATAGGAGAGAAAAATGAAATAATTATGAAAACATCACTCTTTGAAAAGCGTGAAAGAAACCAAGAGAAAGATAGTTTCCATCCTTAACTGGAAGGATTTGGTGTCTTACATTTCTCTGCTGGATAGAACTTAATTATGTTCACTCTAAATTAGAGAGTTTGTTAAATGTGAGTAGCTTTAACAAGGAAATAGGTTTCTAAGTTTTTGCAGTTCTGTCTTCGTACTTCTACTGTAAATTTTCCATGCTCAAAATATGTAGAACTTTTGAAATATCATGGCAATTTGGGAAAGATAACTGGAAAAAAAAAATTAATATCACTCCTATCTTCAAAAAGGAAAAGAAGGAAGATCTAAGCAACTACCAGCTAGCTAGTCTCATCTCAGTCCCTGGGAAAGTGACAGAGCAAGTAATCCTGGAAAACATTTTTAAATATATGAAACATAAAAGAGTAGACAGTATGAATTATGAAGGGGATATAGTGCTTAACTAACTTGGCAGCCTTCAGTGATGAGGTGATGACCTTGGTGGATAAGAGTAGGACAGTGGATTGTCCAGTAATAAGACTAAGCATGTTCTCTAAATAGGCACACACACAAAGACACACAAGTCTGTCCAGCAGTCTTAAGACACTTAGGCTGTGCAGTAATTTTCCCCAGACCTTGGTCTCTGCATGCTGTCACCCAGATATAGGGAACCCTTGCTTCTGCAGTCCTCTCTCCGGTGACCACACTGAGACCTCCTTGCTCAGCATGTTGTCCCACCTGGAGTTTGCTCTTGTTTAGACTCAAAGGCCTGGAGTAGGGAGCACAACCATACAGGTCATTGGAATAAGATAGAATGTGAATATAGGACCATTTGCAGTGATCAGGCACAGGGATCAGCTAAGTGGCGCTTGTTTACACAAAACTGTCTTTGTTTATCCACTTTTGCTTTTCCCACGCTTACTCTCTCCAATCTCTTTCTCAGTCTTTGAGATAAGTATCCTATATGAAAACTTGCACATAGAAACATAGAATCATATAATGCTAGGGTTGGAAGTGACCTCCAGAGATCATGTAGTTCAACCCCCCTGCAGAAGCAGGTTAACCTGAACAGTAAAATAGTTTTTTCTTATATTTAAGCAGAACTTTTTGCGTTGCAGCTTCTTCCCATTACCCCTTGTCCTGTTGCTAGCTACAGTAGAAAAAAGGGATGTCCCAACCTCAAATACTATTGAAATGATACTGTGATAGTAATAACAGTGAGAGAGGGTTCCATTTTTCAGTCAACAGCTTTAAAATGTGCAATAACTTGCTACGTGTTGTCATCTGTAAGGGGACTCTCTGCTCAGAAAAATCCCAAATAAGATGGTTAGTGTATATGGAAAGTATAGTATTAAACAGATTAAGGCCACAGCTGCTTATATGTGAGGCTCCAGGTCATTTAGGGTGGCATGTGACCAAAGCAGCAGATTCGGCAGGAAAATTTACTTTGGAAAGTTCCTGAATTAGGTTTCCAGCATCTTCCCACATTGTGCACACACAATTGTGTTTGGTTCTGTGCTATAAAATACATCAGCAAAATGAGTGAAATTAATAGATTAAAAACTCCAAATATGAAAGAAGAATGAGGGTTAAATCCACCACTTCATGTTAAGTTTGTAGTGCAGCCTCAGAAACAGTTTTGTCAGTGTGAATGAGGGGATTGATGGATTGTAGAGTATATGCGTATCTCCACAAACCTCTTAAAGTGAATTGTAACATACTTTATGCTGTCTCCAAATGTTCTTCCCTAGCATTGTAAGTCCTATTCTCCTGTAGGCTATAACTCCCTTTATTTTGCATACTTTTCTGGGGATAAAATTTATTTAGAATAATAGAACTGTAGAATCATTTTTGTTAGAAAATAACTTTAAGATCAACAAGTCTAACCACTAGCCTCACACTGTCAAGCACATCACTAAACCATGTCCATTAAACCTTATCTATGTATCTTTTAAATACCTTCAGAGACAGGAAATCCACCACCTCTCTGGGAAGACTGTTCCAGTGTTTAACAACCCCCTCAGTGAGAGTGTTTGTCCTAATCTCCAATCTAAACCTCCCTTGACACAACTTGAACCTATTTCATCTTGTCCCGTTGCTCATTAGATGGGGGAAGGAACTCACCCCCACCTCACTACAATCTCCTGTTGGAGTTGCAGAGAGTGACTATGTCTCCTCTCAGCCTTCTCTTCAGACTATACAACCCCAGCTCCCTCAGTCTTTCTTCGTAAGACTGTTCTTCTCCAGATCCTTCACCAGCTTTGTTGCCTGTCTCTGAAAACACTTCAGCATGTCAAATTCCCTCTTGTAGAGAGGGGTCCAATACTGAGCACAGCATTTGAGGTGTGGTCTCAACAGTGCCAAGTACGGGGGGACAATCACTTCCTTGCTCCTGCTGACCACACTGTTTCTGGTATGTCAGGATGCCATTGATCTTCTTGGCCACCTGGGCACAGTGCTGGCTCATATTCAGTCAACTGTCGACCAAAATGTAACCCAAATGCAGGACCTGACACTTGGCGTTCTTAAACCTCATGCAATTGGCCTTTGCCCATCACTCCAGTCTGTCCAAGTCCCTTTGAAGTGCCTTCCTGCCCTCAAGCAGGTCTACACACCCACCAACCTCATATCATCTGCAAACACTAAGGGTATTCAATCCCCTCGTTCAGATCATTGATAAAGATATGAAACAGAACAAGCTCTCCTTGACTTAATCTCACATCAGCACCACAGGTAAATCCTTTTCATTAGATAGCCCTTGGACCAATTAAGACAGTGGCTCAAGTTCTTACTGGTTAGGCTGCCCATTGTTGTTCCTCTGCTCCTTGCTATGTCTTTGTGTTTAATGAGATTAACTGTTAGTCAGACAACCTAGCTAGTGTCAACTCCTAAGACCTAGGGACCAGGCAATATTTCAACTGAAAATGCAGCTTCCACATAACTGTTATTTTCACAGGAAAATATCTGTTTTCCTTTCACTCTTTCTGCACTAAAAAACAGGAAAAAAATGAACATTTTGCTGTGGGTTGGCCCATCCTAGATGGGAGATTTGGCACGTTTAACTAAACTGGAGGCATTTAACGTGGCATCAGATGAGTTACTGCCTCATCACAGGAGGATTATTTTTTGCCAGTCTCCTGTTTTACAAGACAGTTTTCTCATATGGTATACGTGATACAATATGATGTCTCAAACATACAATTATAGCAAAATTCCTGTGCATTATTGATAGCATAGTATAGTACTACTTAGGATAAAGGTCCTAAGGAAGATCCTGAAGAACAAAACAAGAGGACCTAACCACTTATATTGCATAAAATGTACAATGAAGGAAATAATAGCAAAAAAACCCACAAAGTACTTACCAAAATATATACTTAACAAAATATTTAGGGTACTTACTCATGATATTCTGAAAAAAAAGAAGTCCAAAAGAAAGCAAATGAAAAGAAAAAGTTATCTTTTAAATAATCATGGAAATGCTAGTGTTTCATACTTATAATGAAGGTTTTAATAAGAGTAGAAGGTGAGAATGATTGTAGCTGGTTATATACCAATTCCCATTTTAGCTGTCATTTCAACAACATAATTTTGTGTTTCTGTCAGCTTGCTGGAGCTCTGTTGATATGAATATATTTCATTTCCTTGCTGAGTGTCTGTGTGTGTGAGGTTATATAATTTCAAAGTGAAGTGCCTTAGTGTCTGCAAAAGTGCTTGAGTTGATCTTTAATCTTTTCTCAAAATGAATTTTTCAAAATTATTTTTAAATGAGCTTTTAGTGCCAGTGAAAGATGTGAGAGGTATTTATTCACATTTTTTTCTCTTCTCTTCTCTCTCCGAGTCAGGACATGGGATGCATATCTCATTACAAATGACAGTTTTCTAGATAAAAAAAAACTTCTCCCATTACATCACAGACTGCAGTAGAACAAACTTCCTCATGCTGTTATAGCCCAAACTATTAGTATCTCAGCATCTCACAATCTGTAATGTTTCATGAGTGAAATAACTTTGCAAATGACTATTATAGATCCACGAGAACATCACACTAATCTTCTTCCATTCGATCATGTCAATCTTTAAATTTTATTTTTTTTGCATTCTTTCTCCATTCTAATTGGCACTGATTGCATTCTACTATTTTAGCAAAGAAGCTTGCCCACTAAAATGAGATATGAAATTTCTGTATAATTTCAGAGGGGGAACAGAAGTCTAGTGAGCTTCAGGCTATCCCAACAGCACTTTGATTTTTATTGCTAAATACTATATGCTATAATGATGCTCCCCTATTTGTTTTTTCAAGGGGAAAAAACACATACAATACACACAGAATCCTCATTTATTTGTAGTAGTATCTTCATTAAAGTTTAATATTAAAACTTTTCAGAAAAGGGTATCCAGCTGCCAGTGGCCAAGGCAATACAATAAGACTAATGGATTTCACTAGGATCCCAGGTTGATGAGACTGAAATGATATCTTTTCCTGACTATTTCCTAGGACTGCCACACTACCTACTTAAAGCAGTTTGTTGATTATTTTTTTTCAGTAAATTACGTTTTCTCATGCAAGATTATTTTATCCTATTCAAATAGCAAAGGTTGGGGAGGATTTTCTATTTATCTGAATGCAAGAAAAAAGGAAGTAAGCATACTATACATGCATTAAGAGAGTATCCTTACTCCTTTGGTAAAAGGAAATCTAGTGTTTTGAGGTGTTTTAAAAACTGCCAGAAGTCAAAATTACAAAAAAGTTATAGGTGAACTTCTCAGTAAGACTTATACTCCAAGACTGTGTGGTTCTTGCTTGAACAGAGAAAACAATATGTATTGTGATAAGAAGACATAAATACAATTGTCTTAGGGACTCTTACCTAGCAAGCTTTCAAAGCATATCACGGACTGTATTCAGTTAACGTGAACATCAGACCCTTGAGTTGCAAGCAGTGAAGTACACATTGAGAAAAGATATTTCATCTAGCAGACTTCCTTGCACTGAATCACTGAGAAAGTTAGCAGGTTAACAAGTGGAGCCAAACATCCAGTTTAATTTTTAAATGTCATTTCTATATCATGAACTCACAGCTAAGGACTATAGACACTGATGACCTCTCTCAAAAGTGTCAAGACTTGAACCTTCTGACCCTGGGATAAAGGAAGTGCTTTGCTACCTGCTTAACAAGAAACCCATAGTCAGGAATGAATGCCACGCTTTCATTGAACCGCAATCAGTTCCTTGAAGAGCTGCTGTTCCTTGGAAATTATGACTAGATGAAAAAAGTTACAGTGTAGCAGGTCAACGACAGGTGGATCTAACATACAAAGAGGTAGCAGTAGGGGATGATGTGATTTAATTTTAAATTTTCACTTCAAGAAGAGTGCTTCCCCCCCGCCCCACCCCGATTTTTGACAAACAATTGTACAAGTGTCGATTTTTTTACAGTTGTTATATTGGTAGAACCAGAAAAAGTTCTGGTTCCGCTAGAAGACTTTGAACTGCTGATTGTAGAGGTGAAAGGAACTAAAATTACCATCTAGTATCCATGTACTGGGGTTCTTACAGAGCAAGAGCATGAGGTTTTGAGGAAGCCTGGTTTTATTCACTTTGTGTAACAGGTTAGCTGTGCACTGAATGTCTTCCTGTGGCACGAGTGCCTGACAAAGACCTCTAAAAGTGACATGTATGTTTCTTCTAGTTTATCTAATTGTATTTCTTTTTGTATGCATTTTGACTTGTCCCTGAAGTATTCTACCTTTCCAAACAATTCGTGGGAGACAGCTGTAGGAAAAATAAACTACGTCTCAGCACTGTGTCCTGATTCCTTCTCTTACAGCAATACATATCTCAGAGATAGACTTTTCAAATCTCACTGTTTTTTTGACCAGGTCAATCTTGCAGAGATACAAAAGAGGAAAATAAAAAGCAATTCACAGTATTAACTTGTCCAAAACAGTAGAAAAATTCTATAAGTTCACAATTTGCTGGGAAACATAAATTCTCGAAAAAGCTGTATCATCTCGGAAAACATATTAAAAGGGAATAAAGGAGCAATTCTATCCAATAAATACACGTATCTCAGATGATATAATAAATGATAAATAATTTAATTTTCTTTTGCAGCGTGATTTTCAGTGAATATGTAAGCTATGCATACCACACTAATACTTCTCATACAGATATTAAAAGCATTTTTTTAGAAATTTATAATATACTTGTCACATCTTAGTATGAAATAGCACATGTAAATATGTTAATAAAAAATCCAAGGTACAATGTTAAATGGTATTTGATTAGTTTTCTAAATCTAATCTATCAAGAGGCTTTAAAATATTTTTAATTGTTCTGTGTTTAGCTGAAAACCAGATATTTTATAAAAGATATTGAGAGAAATTACTCAGTTCTACAAAAAATTATAATTCGTATATATCATCTAAAACTGGTTTTAAAGCTAAAAGAACAAGAAAAACCTTCTTCACATTCTTTTTTGTTTCTGCAGAGGGGTTGGATTACATGATCTCTAAAGGTCCCTTCCAACCTCTACCATTCTATGATTCTATGATTATAACTTAACTTTTTCATTGTATAATTCTAATAAAGCAAGTAAAGTCAAATACATTGAAAATGCAAAATATTTTTAAAGCTTTTCAATCAAGTCAACTGGTTCTAAATTGAGTTCAGTAAAATACATAGTAAGACTTGTAGTGCCCTGCACATGGCTACAGAAACTCTGTTCACTGCTTTTTCTTTCACGTGGGTCCAGAACACCATAATTTGATAAGATTAGATCCAAGATTATTTTCAGTGCTTTTTCACCACACATTTTTAGAGGACTTCATGTGCCTTTCAATACCATGGATAAGATCTAGCCATACCATTTGGAGTTAATTTTCAAGTAAAATTCTGTTTGTCTCCGCATTTTGCCTCCCATAGCTCTGCATGTACATCATTGCCTTAATCAATTCCTTCAGCAATTTCATGGAAAGTTTACCTATTTTAATTTTTCTCTCTAAGTCTATGCCACTGACTGTGCCTTGTATCACTATTTAACATTCTTTTTCTTTCATATATAGATTTCGTTCAGTAGTCGTGTTATTTTCATAGCTACTGAATACATGCACTCTGTTCATTGAAAGTATCCTGAAAAAAAAAAAAAAACCTCTCTTCCACATCAGTTGCTCGCAGTGGGAGCGAAAATTTGCTCATACAGGTGATTCAGATGACATGGAAATTTTAAGCTCATTTCAGCAATATACACCCAAATACTTTGGCATCTGATTAAAAAGTTAAGCACATATTTCAATTCTATCTCATACTGAAGCTTTGGGGAATTCATATACATTTCATAAATATTTATGTAGGAAATATTCACAGAGGATGCTGACTAAACATATCTAATTTAAAAATTCTTATAGTTCATCAGTTAAGATGCCTCCACAGTTATAATTTTTGAGCTGGGACTGACTAGCTGGGATCTACACTTAGTATTCACAAGACATTTTGACTTAAGCTTGATGGGAAACAAATAGCCCTTTGAGAGACAGTGTTTGATTATTGTTTAAGCAAATGAATATTTAAAAAAGACCACCCCCCAATGCAACCCAAGGAAAACATCCCAAAACAGTAACAAAACATTTGTATTTGTTATATGAAATATGTTCTACTTACAAACACCAACTTTTGACAACAGATTGAAGCTATTCTTAAAGGAAATGTGTTGTTTAAATTTTTAAGCTTGTTTTCTAACATTTTCTTTCCTTTTCTTGAAACATATCATTTACTGCACTTATCAGGCTGAATCACCACACCACTAGATTTTAAAGCTTATTTTACTTTATGATGAAGTTACTCATAACTGCAATAAAACCACCAGTACTGGAATTTCAAACATGTTTTCAGTAGACAAAACTGTCTCTGCCAGTTATTTAAAGGTTTTCTTGACTGCTTTGGGAGCTGACTGATAGGAGACCTTACTTTTTAGGGTCAAAAATGCTTGGTCATTTGAGTGATGTGGTTATGTAAGTCAAAAGCAGCTACTCATTCACCCCTGGGATTTACCAAGGACTGAGGGCCTCAGGTGGAGATCTCAGGCTATGAGCAGGAATGAGAAGTCCCATGTGAGGCTGGTCACAACCATGAAAGCCTGTTAGTGCCCTCAACACTTTGAATACATCAGTGGCCTGTTGTAGATTGATTAATGTACTTTTCAAGTACATTATTCACAGAGGTGTTACCTCAGTCACTTATTGGCTCGGCCTTGGTCAGTTGTGTGTCCATCTTAGAATTGACAGACACTGGCCTCATCAACTACAGGGGAAGCTTCTGTCAACTCTTTGTTTAAAGAAGCCACCCCTGTAGCCCCCACCACTGCTAAAACTTGTCTCAGATAAAACCACTACAGTTCTTTAACTGTAAGCCATAAACAAAATGTTGTCCTTTATTTCAGCCAGTGGTTATACATCCATACATGGAAAAATGTGACAAGGCTTAGATTTCACGATTCTTTTTTAATTTTCAGAGCCCTGAAGCATCTATCCATGCCAAGAAGGTGAAATCAAAACTATAACTACAACTACGTAGTCAGCACCTACAACAATATTCAAGTTAAGGCAATGATTTCCCATGATAACCTCTTATCTGTGTTAGCTAAGGAGAATCTAAAAGGAAATGTGTCCTTCACATCTTCTTCCCTCAAATGTTAACCTTAACCAAAGTCGTAACTCAGATTACACCCAGGTAGCTGATAGCTACAACAAAACTAGATATATGATATAAACCTTTGATAACAGTAGCTTTATTCCTGTTGCTGAACACTCAGGTGAATCCTGCATTAACCTCTGATATTCAAGCCTCTTTTCACAAGATTTGTCCCTAATACATTACTTCCACACACATAGCTCAGCTGGCTCCTAACACAATTTCCGAGGCTTTTTGAATGGAGTTTACCATGTTTATAACCTATGATATAACTTCAAGATAAAATAACCTGAGATAATTGCATTTCCCTTCCAAAAAAGATGCTGAAGAAGACTGTTGGTTTTTTTTTATTGGTTTTTTTTTTTTTTAAAGAGCTAATCTCTCAAAAACTCCTGTGACTGAGAATAAAGTACTCAAAATCAGAAATTCTTTCTGAGAGCTACATAAAGATGTACATTACCTCAGCTGCAATTAATGGATGAAATGCACTCCTGACTCAGCTGTCACTACATTCACTGGAAATAAAGCCCAACAAGAAAAGCCTGGAATTTCCAGCTAGGTCTTGCCTGAATCTCAACACTGAAAGGACCAGCAGATAAGCTTACTAAACACTTTCTTTTTATAAAGATTTTCTTAGCTCCCAGAGGAAAAAATAATTCAGCCAGAAACTGTAATCTATTCTACAGAGTGGAATCAATAATCAGCAGGAAGGAAAATAATAAATAACACTGTCCTGCTGGTTGGAAAGAAATGGAAATAAGATTTCTGGTGCAAATGAGGAATGACAGAAGCAAGGGAAAAAAACAAAAACCCATGCCATGTAAGTCCATTTGCAAGAAAATGGGATTTGCCTGCAATCTTACTGTGAGAGAATAAAAACATGAACAAAATATCTTTGCAACTTGTTCTGAACAGAACATATTTATTAAGCACTGAAACACAACTATTCAGTAAAATAGTCTTTACTGCAGTTTTATAACTTGGACAGGCTGTAGTGTTATCACCTGTCTGTTACAAACTCTCTCATTATCAGTCAAATGCTAAAGTTCAGAGCTTTGCAACTAGTATTGAGTCCTGATGAGGAGAGTTATCTGACCTTAAAAAGTGCACTAGTCTGTAAGTTTGACCCAGGATGGACATTTCCTCTGCCACAGAAGTTCAATGGCTTCTGCAGTGCATGATGAAAGGCACAGCATTTAAACTGCCTGTAGCAGGGCTGGGCCAGGAGGAGATCCACACTCCAACCTTTTCCCTTTACATTTCTTTACCTTTTTTCTATTTGTAGCATTGAATAGTGTATATAATGACTTGATAGCATTTATTATACTAAATTAGTACTGATAGTATTATAATAATGACAGTTACACTCACTTCCATTGCAAACTGCATGGAGATTTAATGTCTTCAATATCAGGAAAACTAGAGAATGCTAGTGAGTGGAATAAAAGATTCTAATTTTCAATTCAATAATCTTACAGTCTTTGCCATAAGGATTCATTATTTCTTACATCTTAGAATGTTAATGTTATACATTGTTATACCCTATACTTGAGAGTCTGTAGCCTATTGAGGCAACAAAGTTCCATTTTTTTCTCTTTGTTGTGTTTTTTTTTGTTTGTTTGTTTGGTTTTTTTTTTGGTTTTTTAAAGGAGACCAATATCAGAAGAAATGATTGCAAAATGCAAAACTAGCTATGCATGTTCTGTTATATTGTACCGACTTACATGCCTATCTAAAACTAGATCAGAGCAAAATGGTCAGACCTGGACAGGGTCAGGCCCCTAGACTAGAAAAAATATATAATACTTAAACCGGCTGAGGCTGTGCATGAATGACATCTGAACACAGGTTTTGTGCCATTATAGCTCAGTATTTTAGTATTTATAAAATATTTAATATTTTTTTTACAAATAAACGCATGATACACTATACCAGATCATATGCACGAGTTACAGTAAGAATTTTAGCAGAAAAGTTATGATCACTCAAGCAAAATTATGAATATTGAAAAGGTCACAATGATATTTCACATTATTACAATTGTTACTGAGTTTATTTGGGACAATGACTTTTTTTTTTCAACCCAGCAGAAAAGATGAGGCAACATTAATCTGTTTTTCCGCTAAAGTTTATGAAGAGAATTAAAATTGTCACAAAATAACATTCCAAGATTCACATCTCTAATTTAATGACTCTTCTTTCTAGTTGCAACAAGATCTTTCTTGGCTTTCAGCACATAAAATGATATCTTGGCTTGTTGGAAATACAGCTGCAGACTTTCCCAGTCAGGGACTAGAGTTCTGGGAGTCTGTGCTTATTAAAAATAATACTATTCTCTACTAATTTTTTTTAGGACTTTCTGAACTCCTCTTGCTAGGAATAGTGAAGGGTAAGAAGAGGCTATGTCGGTAAAAATTTAAATTTTTTAAAGCTAAAAAAACTAATAGACGTTGTTCTTAGATACCATAAAGTAAATCATAGAATCATAGAATCGTGGAATGGTAGGAGTTGGAAGGGATCATCTGTGGAAGCAGGTCCACCTAGATCACATCACACAGGAACATGTCCAGGCAGGTTTTGAAGACCTCCAAGGAAGGAGACTCCTGTGCCAGAGCTTCATTCCCCTCAAAGTTAAATAAATTTTTCTAATGTTTAACTGGAACTTTTTGTGTTCCAGCTTCATCCCATTACCCCTTGTCCTTTTGCTAGTTACAACAGAAAAAAAGGGATACCCCAACTTCCTGTCATCTACCATTTATATACTTATAAATATTAATGAGATCATCCCTCAGTTTACTCCTCTCTAAACAGTTCCAGTTCCCACAGCCTTTCTTCATAAGGAAGATGTTCTAGTCCCCTGATTATCTTGGTGACCTTGCACTGGACTCTCTCCAGAAGTTCTCTGTCCCTCTTGAGCTGAGGAGCCCAGAACTGGACACAGGACTCCAGATGAGACCTCAGCAGGGCAGAGGAGAGGAGGAGCAGAATCTCCCTTGACCTGCTGGCCACACTTTTCTTGATGCATCCCAGGATGTCATTGGCCTTCTTGGCCACGAGGGCACATTGCTGGCTCATGTTTATTATCAACCAGGACTCCCAGGTCTCTCCTATAGAGATGCTCTCCAGCAGTTCATCCCCCAGCCTGTACTGGTGCATGGGGTTGTTCCTTCCCAGAGGCAGGACTCTGCACTTGTCCTTGTTGAACCTTATGAGGTTCTTCTCTGCCCAGCTCTCAAGCCGGTTGAGATACTGCTGAATGGCAGCACAGCCTCTGGGGAATCAGCCAGTACTCCCAGTGTCATCAGCAACCTTGCTGTGGCACACTCTGTCCTCCTATCCAGATCATTGATGAAGGTGCTGAACCAGACTGGCCCCAGAATTGATCCCTGTGGAACTCCACTGGCCACAGGCCAAAATATCAAACTTGAGAAACTTCATGCAAAGTCATCTTCACTCAAGGTCAATGCACAGTTAAATCTTTTTTTCCTAAATTTTACTTTTTCTTGTGTGCTTGCTCTGGAAGAGATAGATGCTCATATTCATTAGTATGGTTTCTCTTAAATGCATTAGCATCTAATGAAAGATGATAGATTTGTATCCCTAAACACTCATGCATATTTCATATAAAAATCTATCCTCTAATTTCTTTTTCTGCAATAATTAAAAAACCCACATAAATAGCTTGCACCCATGAAACTTCTTCCAGTATGTGGCTGGCAACCCTAGCAAAAATGGCTTCTGAAACAAAAGGTGTTGACAGAATGAGTCTTTTGAAAATTGTCCTGAGACATCCATCTAAATATGGGAGAAACTGGGAAAAGTTCTCTCAAAACTTCTTCTATAGTTTATTGTCTATGCTCCCTAGGAAAAAAAATAATAATAACTCACTGCGAGAAACTGATTACAAAGGTGATTTTTATGCAGGAAACAATAAACTTCTAGTTGATGTTGGCATGTGTTTTTGTTTCATCTCTGGATGACATTATGGCAAGGAAAAATGCATCCTACCTGGTATTTTATGGACTGGTCAACTGTTCTGAAGGACAAAGGCTTATTTTGGTTGAATTTTTTGTTTTACCTAAGGCATAACAGCAAGAAACAAAGATAACTGTTTTTTGAAATAATGTACTGAAGTAATGCACAGGAAAATATGGTAGTGACAGGACTGGAAAGATACGGTATAAGTCATGGTATGAATAGAATGCATTTGACTGTAAAAATATCTTGGGCCACACTGATCACTGTTATCCCAAACTATTGAGTTATTTTCCTTGTAAATTATTTGCATTTTGGTTTCTGGCCAAAAACTGGAGCTCATAGAGATAATAACAGATCTCAAATCTAATTTCATCAAATGCAGTTTATTCATTTTGAATCTAGGAACTGAACTGAAAGCTATGACAATTTATTACTTGTTCAAAATTAATTAAACTTCAAGGAAGGAGAAAAGACCAGAAAATTGCATGTTATTGAGATAGTTAAAATGCAAAGTTGGTACTCCTATTTAATTTTTTTTTTATTTTTCTAGAAAGAATAAATCTTTGAAAGAAAAAAGCTTTTTGAATGAGCAGTTAAACTAATTAAAAGTAATAAATTCGACTATCTTGAGATGAAGGTATAGATCACTTCTTAAGGATGTTACACAGTGTCATTTACTGACATTAGAGGAGAGTTGGAAGCATCAACTAAAAAGTGAAAGCTAGCAAAAAACATCAGACAGCATGTAGATTGATTTTTCAGTAACATTCTTTAATTTCAACACTCTGTTCAATACTGTGTGTTTCAGAGAATGGAGGCAGAAAGCAGCTCAAAAAATACCTGCTAGTGGTTAAAAAAAAAAAAAGATATATGAGATAATATATGAGTAAAGTGTTAATTTAAGTTATAAACATGTTGACTTTTAAGAGCTTTTTCAAAAGACATAATAATAATAATAATTAAAAAAAAAAAAGTTATACCAACAGCTCATAGACAAAGACGTGTTTGGAAGACTGTTTCTTCTGAGTGGTCAATTTCACCATAACAAGCAAGGTGATTCATTCAAAGGTATCAGTGTTTTTTAGCCTTGGGCTGAAAAATCCCCATAGAAAACATTTGATGAACAGCATTATTAAAAAATCTTGTTGATGGGCCACTGTCTTTACTACAAGCTAATGGGTGTCATACTAGGAACAGAAAGATTTATGTAAATCATGGATGGAAGTTTAAAACAGAAACATTTTTGAAATAATTTATTTGATCTATTAAGAATTTAGATGGATAGATAGATAGATAGATAGACAGATAGACAGATAGACAGATAGAAGCACAGTAAAATGAAAAAGAGAAAATTCAGGATCCAAACCAAACAAAAAGTTATGACACAAATTCTGTGAAACTATATCATGGAAAAAGGATTTGCACATTGATGTATCAATGAATGGGAAAAAATCCAGGAAAGGCAACATTTCAATCCACAACATTTTGAGAACAAAGGCATTCTATTCTCCTCCATTTCCCTTTCTTGTTGTATTATTTTATGTATTTCTGTATTATATTTCTATATTGTCCAAAAGTATAGGTAACTTTTCTATCATACCATTATTTTCTTTATTTTAAAAAAGCTGAGTAAATGCATTTTGAAAATAGCAGGTTACAATCTTGCAATTGAAACAAAAGAACACACAGGCCATCCCAAATCTACCATACTCAAATGTTCCCTCATTGCTGGTGGCTGAGGTTTTTCCAGTTGGATTCCTCATGGAAAGAAAATTAGTAATGAATGATATAACCCCGCTGGCAGTTTCTGTATAACAGAGGAATTCATCAAAAATTCCAGCCATAAGCAAACCTCTCTTTATAGGTAACTCATCTTTACATGATGCTCATATCATGTCTACAAGAAATATCCTTAGCTAAAGAAAGGTACTATCAATGGAAAATAAGAAAGAAAGTGCGTGTTACAATGCAGAGCTAGAGTCGTGTAGGTAATACCAATGAGATGCTTAGCCTTTCAACAAGATTAAGTCTTGTCACTCCAAACAAACAAAAAATAAAAGCTTGTGGGAGGTTGACCTTGGCCGGCTACCAGATATCCACCCAGCTTCTCTCAATAGGCCAGGAGAGAAAAATTCGTGAAAAAACTCATGAGCCAAAATAAGGACAAGAAGATCTCTTATCAATTACTGTCATGGGCAAAACAGACTAGGCTTGGGGAAAATCGATTTAATATATTACCAAGTATTAAATGTGGAGAAAACCTGCTCCTATGGGGAGTCTTCTCCATGGTCCTTAGCTCCTGCCAGGAGCCTGCTGCTGTGTAGGCTTTGGATAGCTTTTTTCAAGGCACATCCATCTGCTCTGGTGTGGAGTCCTCCACAGATGCAATGTGAACCTCTGCTCCACAGTAGAAATCCATGGGATGCAGGAGGACAACCAGCCTTGCCATGGTCTTCACCATAGGCCGCAGGGAAATCTCTGCTCTGGCACATGGAGCACCTTCTCTTCCCTTCCTTCTTCACTGACCTTGGTGTCTGTAGAGTTGCTTTTCACATTTTCTCTCTCCTCTCTTACAGATTCTGTGAGGTGTTTTTGACCCTTTTTAAAACATGTTATCACAGAGATGCCACCAGTGTCACCAAGCTTTGGCCAGTGGCAGATCCATTGGAGATAGCTGGGACCAACTGTGTCCATCACAAGGCAGCCCCTGAATCCACTCAGAGGGGCCATCCCTGCAGCTCCCCTGCTGCCAAAACCTTGCCACACAACACCAATAGAAAAGGGCACCAGCATTGTAATATGTACCATTCCTGGGCTGCCAGAGGACAGTCTGTGTTACCGGTGTCTATGATTTCATTCTTAGTCTCAAGCTATTTCACATTTTTTAATTTAAACTTGGCCTTGTGGTTTACACAAAAAAATATCCAGACATCATTTTGGTTTAAAATGCATTTATATCCCTCAGGGCAGCAGATGAAAGTTGGAAAATGTGAGTCTTAACAGATCAAACACCAGAAGTAAATGAAAATGAAATAAGTTTCTACTCGGAGAGCACATTGCCATAAAGCAAATCTCATAATTAACAAATGTTTTCCATTAGCCCTAAAGCATCCCAGTAGTCTAGATAAAGCACAGCAACCTCGGGTCTGCAGTATTATATTGATGACCTACTTCAGCAGTTTCACACTCATTAGATATTTCAGGAAAACACTGCATTTTTTGTGGTTTTTTTTTAGGAGCAGCAGAGGACTGATATAAAAGCAGCTATATTAAATCAGTAACCCCTGAAAATATTCTCCCAAGACTTAGTATATTGTTTTGAATCTAAAATTATAATCAACAGGCAATCAGGAATATAAGATTTTCTTTTTTGTGTTTACAATATGTATTTTAATATTTAGATTAGAAGTTGCAGGGTATACAACAAAGCATGTTGAGACCCTTTCAGTACATTTTGAGTCTACTCTAGTTATTACTTAATTCCATTTTCAGTGCAATGCCATGCTGAAAAATACACATGCATACTCCTCATGGAGCAAAAGAGTACAATTAACAGGAAACATTACAGGGCTTGAAAATAAGAGTTTAAAACTTCTCAATATTTTGCTCTCAGCTACCAGTTAGAATATACAATCTCACAGGTTTTCACATATTTTGGAATTAGTGGTGAAAAAGCCATCAAGTAGACCTTGATTTACTTAATACAACATATGTTCTTCCTGATCTTTGTGGAGTTTGTCAGAAAGGGTGGAAACAAATTGTGCTTTGACAGGCCAAAGCAATGTGCAATCATATCAAAGAGGTCTTAGCAGTTGTAAAGGGAGTGAAGTTGATCTCCACATAATAGTTAGAGGGGACCTTGAGTTGGTGTTTGCATAGTATGCTATGCTGAAGACCTAGTTTGCAAATGTGATAATTGTTTAGCCAGTCAATGAGCTCAAAGACTCTGCACTTATATTACAATGGCAAAGTTACAGCGCTTAAGACCTCACAAAGGCTTCTTCTTTGATATTAGTTCCAAAAACATTAGAGTTGCTAATCTGCCAAGCTCTCAGTAGCCTACATCAGTAGCCAGACAGTGGCATACCACATTTGTTTGGAGGTGAATAATGTTACATGATGTAAAGTATGAATGAACTATGAATTTCCAAAGGAATGGAAAACTGTCCACCCACTATACACCTCCCCCAAATATTTGGTGTAACAATTGCTGAACACATCCCTCTAAGGGTTCCAACTCTGCCTTGAAGATACCAAATATATCAATTTTTTGCTTTTTCTGAATGGAAGGTCTTTTCTTTTTGAGAAACAACTGGAAAAACATCAGCAGACATTTGGAAATTTTTCTACCTCTAAGAACACAGATACCTTTATTGTGTGATCTTTGGGGTTCTCCACAGATGACCTCTGAGACAAGTACCTAGTACAATGATGATGAGCAGAAGAATGATGAAGATTCAAGAGGCAATTATGTAATATATTACCAGAAACACCTGAGCTGTGAATTTAACTGTGTGTCTTCTAATTAAAATGTAGAACTAAATTTTCTGAAGTCTCAAACAAGCATTTATAACATTAGCATTGTCTAATAAGTGGAAATGCAATCCATTCAAGGAGATAAGTACTGCAGGTTAGATCAGCATGGATTGTAAGAATCTGCCACAGACCACCTGACATAGAAGAAAAAACACTCTGTTGTTCCATCTGGAGTGCCATGGCCAGTTCTGGGTTCCTCAGTTCATGAGAGACTTGGTCAGATCAAATCAAGTGCAGGGGTAGTTCACAAGGAGTTTTAGTGAACTGAAAATCATGATGTTCAAAGTTAGGCTGAGAGTTGGATTTATTCATTCTGGACAAAGGTAGATTTTATTGCTATCCACAGCTTCCTAATGGGAGGGTGTAGAGAAGATGGAGGCAGATTTTTTTTAGAGACATAATAGAAAAAGGAATGGGCTAAAGCTGGAACATGGGAAAATCTGATTAGATACGTGAAAAAAATTTAAAGTGGGTGGTAAAACTACAGTTGTCCAGAGACTCTGTCAAATCCTTGCCTTCGGAGATATCCAAAAGTCAACTGGACAACTCATTTTATATTTGTGTTGTTGTGTGTTTCTTTGTTTGGTTGGATTTTTTTGTTTGATTTCTTTTTTTTTTTCCCCTGGAGATCCCTTTGGATTTGTTTTCATTCTGTGATGTTATGGTCTATATGAACTAATGGAAACAAGTTCTATAAAGGTACTGAAGACCTTTCCTTTTAACAAAACTATAAACATGAAGAGAGAAAATCTAATATATTTTCTATTTACAGATTCTAGCTCCGTGTCTCAGGTGCTGAGTGTATCAGCAGTATGGATTGAGGAATCAGATCTTTTCTCTGCCTCTGAAATGGCTGCTTGGAGAGAGAATATAGAACATGATAAGGAAGATAGAGAAGATAGACTAATCTAAAAAAGAAAATATAAACAAAATGAACACAAAGATATTTAAACTGGCAATACGGGTTCAGATTTTATTAGCATGCCCTAGCTTGGCATTTGAAATTTTCTATGATGACTAAAGTTATTCCTTTGAGATAATTTCATTTCTAATTTAACTCAGATGCTCTCATATTTCTGTATAGCACCTGCTTTATATCTCAGCTTCTTACTCTAAGGAAAAAGAGAGAGAATGATTCTTAAAAGCCAAATTTTAAATGCCAAAAAAAATTAACATACAAATGGCAGCAGATGTTGCTTTCATAAAGGTTCACAGCACACTCACAAAAAAGTCAATACTGCAGACTGCAGAGAGTTTAATTTCTCTCTTCCTCTCATTCGAGTCTGGAAATAATTTTAAGTACACTGCTGGTTCTGGGATAGATGGCCATCACTTTTTTAATCTGCCTTTCATTTTCTTTTCTTCATTATATTTACTCCCAAAGAACCAACTCATTTTCCTCCTAGATACGTCTTAATCCAGAATCACTAAACAGCTTATTCCTATGTACTGCAACTAGTTTCCAACTTAATTATGAATGCCAATATTTGAGTTGTGGGCTGTTCGGTGCAACTGGCTTTGTCTGCACGCTGAATGTCTAATTCATATACAATACTCTCCTGGGGTCTTGAGGAACCTCTATATGTTTTCTGCATTTTTACTGGTGAAGGAACTTTCCGTTAAGCCCTGTCATACAAGTATCACATCTCACTAAAAAGTCTACTGGAGACTGTAATTATAGTTGATTATACAATTAGGATAAAGTACTTCAAGAGCATTGCCTGAATAATTGTTTGAAACTTGGACCAGGATCTCTCTTGAATTTGAACATTGGTGAGCTTCCTTTGTTTATGATGATATTCCACATATTCAGTGCCCTGGCTTGGTTAAGATTCAGAACTGGGAATATAGATAGGAAGAAAAGTAGTATATGTACTGCACTTGATGTATTTTGGGTGAATGTGTAGTAATATACCTGAAGGAAAAAGGACCTGTGGCCCATCCAGACTTTGGTTATGTGAGACCGTAAGCTGCCTGAGGCTCAGACACAGGCCTCAGATGCAGGCCTCAGACTTGGGTTACATCAGCCTGGGAACACTGGGCCTGAAGAATCATCAAGGACGAGTTGCTCATTAGAGTATAGATATGAAGGTAGTTGTGCATGTGGGAAAGAAACTGTGTGAGCTTAAAAGAATGTATCAAGGCAGAACCTGAACAAGTATGTGAAACTGCAAGTCTTATCGCAGAAAGTGCAGCTGGAAAAGTCCAATCAGAATTATTGTAACCAAGCTAGCTTTGTATTGCTTATAAAAGCCTGATGCTTGCTAATAAAGTGGAGAGTTATGACCTTAACCATATTGGTGTCTGTCATTTCTCTGGTGGTGCTCTCTCCGACATGAATGTTACATGAGAAATGCAAAGAAGTTGAAAGAAAATGAAGAGGAAATTTCATTGTTTGCCAGAGCACCACAGAACAGTCACACAGGAGTATCACATGGGATATTTCTGACAGTGACTAGGATGTGAAGAGACATGATAACCCATGGTGGGATAGGAAGATAAATCACAATATTTTAATTTTTTCCACAGTCTTATCTACTAGATAAAAGTCCCTCTCATGAAGCTTGGAATCTCAGACATGTGGCATTCATGTGAACGGACCTCAATGAACAGTTATTAATCATCCTTAGAGATGTCTCATGTCTTTCCAAAGCCTCTGAGGATAGTGAGGTTACTTATACCTCATCCTAACTGCCTCTATGTCTTCTTTGAGGAAAAACACAGACAAGGCAGAGCTGCAAAAACAATAGAGTGGCTAAGAAACAAAACCAGAAATAAATGATTTGTCATAATCAAATGCAAACATTTACCAAATATTGACAAACCAACCTTTGTGTAACTTGAACCAGGATCAACTGAATTCACTATTAGCTTCACCTAATACTTGCATCGTCCTGCAGCTCAAGTCATACTCTTTGAGTATCCACAGAGATAGCATATGCACACTTACACATTGACGTTTGCCTGGAGTGGGCCAAGTCACTTTCTAGACAAGAAAGCTCAGGCAAAAGAAAACTAAGCTTGGACTTGAGATGATCAACCTGCTAAGGTGGACAGTGTAGATGAAATCATCTTAAGCTGTCTGGTTCTGTGAACTCAAGCCTAAACTCTAGGTCCAGAAGTCAAAGTCTTATAGACAGAACCAAAATGATTCCCACTGAATTCAACTGGTTTTTAATTAAGCATGTACTATGGAATTCATCAAGACCCTAGTCCCAAACACTATTCTGTTGACAAACCATACATTTGTACTCTCTAGCATCTTACTACAGACCTCATCCCTATATCTTTTCCCTGTCCCATAAGTGCTGCAGAGGCAGGCATAAAATCATTCAGAGAAACAGCGAGTGTCTTTTTGAGTAGAGAAAATCTCTTTCCATGGGTCATTACATAAGGCAGGCTACCATACTAACCCCTGGGATCCAAATTGTTTGGTCTATACAACAGAATCCCATTTGTGATTCATGAATCTGAGCACAGACAACTGCATCCATGTACTATAGCGTTATTCTTCTCTCATAGTCTTCAAAGGGGTAGTTTCCAAGTCCTAAATAACAGACAGTGAATTTTATACAAGAGGTACCAACTGTTTCAATATGTCTCTTGCTTTCAAATTTTACTCCAAAATGAAGTATTCTTCCTTTACCAGTAAACAAATTGGAGAATGCACTACAGCTTCCCTTAACGGTGGATGACTGGCATTTCCAGCTTCTGCTGACATGGCATGCCTACAAACAAGGCTTACATCTTTGTAGGATTTTCTGTGAAAATAAGCAGATAAATAATTAAACATGTTTGCATAGTAGAAGTTAATGAAAACAAATCAAGAAGCATTCTTGAACATGAAACTGGGGCAGGATTTTCTCTTTTAGTTATTTTAAGCAAAAAGAGAACAAAGGGAAAAGGCACCACAGAAAGCTGCAGAACTTTGTGATGTTTACAAATTGTATATTGACCTTGGGCAAATTTCCAGTGTCATCCACCCGGATGTTTTGCAAACCTTGACTTACAGATGCTCCCTCCTCTAGAATAGTACAGAAAGGCTTATTTTTGCTAATTGTGCAATTTAAAGAGGTAGAATTGTCCATATGCTATCTACTAAACTCATTATCTTCTTTCTCCAGCGTATCTAGAAATCACTTTTTTTCCCTCCTGAAAATAAGCCAGTTTCTAAACCTTATGTAAATGAAGCTGGCTTTGAAATTCTCAAAGTTGCATGCAGCAGTTCTCCCCACAGCTTTGAAGTAGATAATATTTTCCAATATAAAGATATTAATTTTTTATCTCTACCAATTAAGACAATATTTGTTGTGACTTTTCTTGAAGATCACATGTTGTTTGAGCTCATCTACCATCAATCACTTAAAAAATGAGCCATTAGAAGTCCTCAAATATGTGTATATCCTATTTGAGGAAATGTATCCCCGTGAGTCTGTCTTCATTTGGGCTGTTGGTGTCATAAAGACTCCCCTTGTGAGATCTGTCTGATTTATGTTTACTGTATTTACTCCAAGGAATCAGATTGAAATTCCCTTCTTCACCATCCATGAGGCTCTTCTGTAACTACAAGCATCCACAGAACTGTCCATGAAAAATAAACATAAATTCATAAAGGTTATATTTTTGTGTGAAAATAGTCCTAAAGAAAGTAAAAAATTCATTGGGAATAGCAATGACACTGACTTGATTTACTCCTTAGATTTTTAGATGATAACTCAATTTATTAGTCTAATCAGCTCATCCTCCTTCCAGAAATAAACCCAAAACTATTTCTAATCACTGCAACCAAGTATTGAAAATGCAGTACATCTCACACTCAACTCCAATTATGTTTTAGACTTGCTCCACTTCTGATGGAATGTGTTATATTATGTGTGTACTTGTTTGGCAACACATTTCTCTTCATAGACAAAGCTGTCTACCAATTATTTTATTTGCCATTGATTAATACACTTAAACTCGATTTTTCAGGGTGCAAATTAAAACAGCAATCTTAACCCAAGTCCTGAAGTTTTTCTGTAAGCCAATTCCAAGAACAATGATAATGTTTTGTAAAGTATCATGAGCCAGGTTTGTTTATCATTCTTTTCTCTCTGTACAAAGTGCTCACATGGTATTTTTCATCGATGACACTTCCTGTCAGAACCATCTTGCACGTACTAGATAACTAAGACTGAATAGCTTAGATAGAGGCCGTTGTATTCCTTAAACATTTTGGAAGTCTGTCTGCTGAAACACTTGCATTTGTTGCAATAAATGTAAAGAAATAAATAACATGCTTATCAGCTTTGGGCAAAAATGGAAACCCTAGATTCTTGTATGAACATTAAAGGAGGCATAAGTGATAGGGCTTTCATTTCACCTCTTTTCCCATGCTTTTTCTTTAACACATGCTTGAGTCTAAGCCCTGAATCACATATGCATCACTCAGGTATTAAGAACAGTAAGCCTGGAAGGAACCTTTCTTTTGCTATAGCAATTACTTGGCTTGAAGAGTGATGAATATTTAAAACTCATAGGGCTCTAGACTGAATGAGTTGAGGAAATCCAATCTGTATTTTAAAGAATATTTATAAGTCTTGTTTAACAGAGGTTAAGATTATTTTTATTCTAGTTTGGCTATGCTAAGGAATATAATAATACTGAAAGTATCAGCACATACAGAATGTCAGTAGTGCTCACTCATTTAAAGATTAAATTATTGGATTCCACACAAATCTATGCAGACAACAAGAACTGAAATTCCTAGTGTCCTGGTTTCAGCTGGGATAGAGTTAATTTTCTTCCTAGTAGCTGGTGCAGGGCTGTGCTTTGGTTTTACCCTCAAAAGAATGTTGATAATACAGGGTCACTTTGGTCATTTTCAAGCAGTGCTTGCACAGTGTCAAGATCTTTTCTGTTTCTCACTCTGCCCTGCCAGGTGCACCAGAAGCTGGAAGGAACATGGCCAAGACAGCTGACTCACACTAGCCAAAGGGATATTCCATACCGTAGAACACTGTGCCCAGTACAGAAACTGAGAGAAGTTATTGAGCCACTGGCATCAGTCATCAGGTAGTGAGCAATTGATTTAGTTTTGGATGTTTTTTTAAGGTTCCTTGGGTTTTATTTCAGTTATATTCAATTTCATTACAATTATTATTATTATTACTATTGTGTATTATGATTATTGTTGTTATTATTGTATTTCATTTCATTGTAGTTACTAAATTGTTCTTATCTCAGCCCACGAGCTTTACTTTTTATTTCTTCTTGATTCTCCTCCCTATTGCAATAGTGTGGGAGAGTGAATAAGCAGCTGTATGGTGCTTAATTACTACCTGAGATTACACCATGATGCTTAGGAAAGATGACATTACAAAAACAAACAAAAAACATTTATTNTCACTTTGGTCATTTTCAAGCAGTGCTTGCACAGTGTCAAGATCTTTTCTGTTTCTCACTCTGCCCTGCCAGGTGCACCAGAAGCTGGAAGGAACATGGCCAAGACAGCTGACTCACACTAGCCAAAGGGATATTCCATACCGTAGAACACTGTGCCCAGTACAGAAACTGAGAGAAGTTATTGAGCCACTGGCATCAGTCATCAGGTAGTGAGCAATTGATTTAGTTTTGGATGTTTTTTTAAGGTTCCTTGGGTTTTATTTCAGTTATATTCAATTTCATTACAATTATTATTATTATTACTATTGTGTATTATGATTATTGTTGTTATTATTGTATTTCATTTCATTGTAGTTACTAAATTGTTCTTATCTCAGCCCACGAGCTTTACTTTTTATTTCTTCTTGATTCTCCTCCCTATTGCAATAGTGTGGGAGAGTGAATAAGCAGCTGTATGGTGCTTAATTACTACCTGAGATTACACCATGATGCTTAGGAAAGATGACATTACAAAAACAAACAAAAAACATTTATTTGGTTTCTATGTATACTTTTTAGGTGGAACAGAATGAGTTGGTGGTTAACAGCAGAGCTGAGTTATCAACATAAACCTACAACACCTACAATACAAATAGTGTTTGAAATGCTAAAATTCAAGAAAGAAAGTGCATATCAGGACTGTATTATTTGTTCATATTGCTTTTCAGCTTTCTGAAAATCCAAAGTTCAAACTTAGCTTCAAGGAACGCCCACAGAATATTATGATAAATCTGTGTCTATTATACATATATATGTTTATAAGATTATAAGCATGTGTAGAGAAATGTATTCAGAGAGACATATAGGCTTTAACCACATTATTTTTTTCTCTCTGGAAACACCTTTAGTGTGAAATTCCTAATTTTACTGATCTAAGTAAAACAGCAAATTTATATCCTGTAGTTACTATATTTTTCATTTTATTGGGCCAAATCTGGTATTGCAAGCAGAAGTAGAATGCTGAGAACATTACATCTGTGGTTGTAAGAAACCTAAAGTGTATTGTCTGGAAGTTAGACAAGAAGTGTAGCAGATGGAAGATAATACATGAAAAGTGGTTGTTTTGTGGAACGTGGTGATCCCAGGAGTGGCATTAGGGAGAAAGACAGCATGTACCTGACATATGACTCTTTCTGGGATTACATACTTTGGAAATCCTGTAATTCAGTGATTTGACCTATCTTCTCCTGACTAAGAAAAGAGAGGAAAGAAACCCTCTGCCATAGATTTGGAAGGCAGGCAGGCAATATTTTTGGGAAATTAAATTTTTACTGAAGTTGGCTTGCCTCTAATTGTATTGTATTGCTCTGTGCCAGCTTTAAAAAAAAGGCTGTCCCAGAGGGAGAAGACACTGGAGAGAAAGACAACAGAAGAAAATGTATCTGAGCTGTGTAAATGAATGTCCCTGAAAATTAATAAAATAAGTAGAGGAGGATGGATGTCAGTACCTCAAAAATGCTGCAACATAAAAATATAATAAAAAGGGAATTATTATCTTGGGAGTGGCTAAGAAAAAATATAAGATTCTTTAAATATATAAAAAGGAAGAGATACGGGCTGAAAACCGAAATAATTAACCCACAAAGGGATTAGGAGGAAACTTAATACAAAGTGAATAGGATATAGTGGGAAAATTAAATGAGCTTTGCATTTTTTAGTATTCGGAGAGAAATCTGAGGTAAAATAATATAAATAAAAGGAATAATATTTTCTAACTGTTGAGTGGTACAAGTGAAAGGATATCATTGCTGAAGAGGTTTTAGGTATCACTAAAGCCAGATAAGACTTCAAAAAAAATGGGTTATGCCTTCAATAACTGAAAGGAACATAAAATATGTAAGAGATTGTGGAGGTTCTTTTGAGAGCAGAAATGAACAGAAGAGCAGCAAAATAACAGAGATTTTCATGTAACTTCCTTACAAAAGGAAAGTAGTAAAGCAATAGCTTAACACACAGATTTGAAGACACAACTATGATGATACACAGTGGAGAAGTTCAACAGGGAAATGTTAAACACATATATAAACATACATATTTTACCAATATGATAGTCTGTCAGGAATTACCTCTTTAAAGTTCTGTTTTCATAATAATTTTTAAATGATATATGTTTAGTTACTGAGAAAAAAGGAAAACAATGGAAGAAAATTAGAGAAATGCTTTTACTTTTGGTAATTAAAAAATTTGAACATTGGAAGCAAAACCAGTCCATTGAGACTTTTGCAGTGGTTTTGATCTTAAATATGTGCAATGCTACAAGCAAAAGAAATATTCACCAAAAATACTCTTTTATATTGACAGTGTGTCAATCTAGAATATTTACTGCACACTCAAAGTGAGTCAAAATATGTCATTTGTATACAACATTGTTTATGCATAAAGTCTTATTGCATGAAGTGATAAAATGGGTGTTCTGTCAAAAGGAAAACAAGATAAATTAAGTGAATGGTCTACAATGAATCCATAGGTTATACTGGTTCCAGTCTAGAACGTCAATTATAGGAATATTAAATTTTCAGAAAAAGACCTGTAATCAGCCTCTGAAGATTCCCCAATGACAATGACAAAATTTATTTACTGTTTCAATGTCACAGTGGTCAAAGACTGCATTTCCCATTATTACGGTCATAAAGTTTTAATAATTTATGTAATTTACCACACAATTACAATTGCTGTCCTAAAATTGATTATACAAATTGTCATCTGAAAACATCAGGTTATGACTGTGTAAATCCAGAATGTGCTAGTGCTTTAAGACCTTATTCACTACAAGAAAGCCACAAACGCTTTAAAAATCATAGGATTTAATTTCACTTAGTTGAGTGCAATGCATAACTACTTGGGTCTGAAGTTAGGACTAACCGCTCCCTGCAAAACTGGTTTTAAGTTCTGAGAGATATAAATGAAGACTACTGGGGGACAAGAATGAAATTAATTAATATTATACCAGAAATTATGTGATTATCCTTACCTAGAAACAATCTGAGGAGACGTAGTAAAAAATTCTATGAAAAAAGTTTGTTGCATTATTGGAGTAGAACAATGACTACAAATTGTTACATTCTGCCAATGACAACAGAAACAAAGCGAAACTGCATGATCCAGAAAATGTTCACATTTCAGCATTTAAATGATCCTACTCTTCTGAAGAATTCACAAAAAATTAAATGTCATCTATGAAGTGGAACTTATTTTTTAAAAAAATATTCTTTTCAATCAGTTTGGTAGGTATCTGCCTCCATTAGAATACAGAAATTACATTATTACATACATTACATACATGTGCATCTTCAAAAAGAAGTAATGTTGCTAATTTTTTATTTAACAGGTCTTACTGAGTAGCAAGGAATGTGTCTTCAGAAAATTCATTCTGCAAACACAGATCTTCATGGTGTTTGTACATTTTTCTTTGAAACTAGGAGAACTGATACCCTGATTTATTTTTAACTAATGTTTTAGCTCCAGGTGTCATAGTGACCAACATGTTATCTTGCTTTCTCTTAAGAAATGAATCTAACCAAGAGAAAGAGTACTTTCAATGTCCCTTTCAGAATCTGCTAGATGCCCTATGATATTTTATCGTGTTTTCACCTGTAACTCAGAGATCAATTGATCAGCAGATTGATTACTTCAGACGCCTAAAAAATTTTCTGCAACACAGACCACAGAGAGACTGCAAAGTGAGTGGCTTTTTCCACAAAGTCTCACATTTTGTAGCCTGCAAGTGGACATTTTTCTCATCAGCATCTCATGTCACTGCACTGACCTGCTGATTTTTTCCCCTTTGTTTTGCCTTTCACAGAGACTGTCAAGGTAACCAACCTGCTGCATTTCTGGCCACTGCCCTCCTAGAACTTAGAAAGTGGATAGCCTTAATAGTAGACAGTTATAAGAACCTATTGCTCATGTATTTTGGTAATTGAAGCATGCAGTTCTAGGTCTCAGCAAGCATAAATTAATGACCTTTGCTCAAAATATTTTATGAATCCTTTCAGTCAATTACTTTTTATTATTTCCATATCTGTAGACATTATGAACTAGTTCTCAGGTAATTAATTTTAATGGCACTGTGCATAAGTGGGAAGTCTACCTTCTGAAAGTGGGCATTTGATGCTTATTTGTCAGGTTTCACTGCAGTAATAGAAATGATGTTCTGATATTTCAGAAACAAGCTGTCATTGGGATTATTAGGAACAATGTATCTTACTGATTTCCTGGCTATACCTGAGGGGTAACCTACTTCTTTAGAGCAATATTCACAAATGGAAAGCAAGAAAAGTTGTATTTATCCTGTAATATCTCTTCTCGAAATGTTTTTTGCGGCCTTAGTGTAGCTTAACCAGACAACATGGTACATTACGAATACATCCTAGTACTTCTTGTCTGTTTGAACACAATGGAGCGCATATTCCTGCTGCTGTTAGTGGTGCAGATAACAGCAACAAACACATTTCCAAGGATGAAAGCAAGAGGATTTGGAAAGGTAATTGCAGGTCACATTTACACTGACAATTTTCTTTCTAAATCCTGTATGTATAATGTATACACACATATGCACACATATAAAACCCATTTATTGCTTCAAATATTGCATACCTGCATTTTAATTAGAACTGGGGCTGAGGGAAAGACAGAATTCGAAGAGGAGTATGTGGAAGAAAATGTCTGACTGTTTCCTATCATGCAAGTGGTGATTGTTCACTTTATAATAAAAGATTAATTGAAGCAGTTTTCTATGAGATAAATACACTGGATTGATGATATAAAGGGCCACTTCTAATCTTATGCACTCAGGCAAAAAAGAAAAAGTAGCATGGGATGAGATGAAATTTATAAATAATCTTGTGAAATGTTGTGAATTGGGTCCTTCTGACTTTTTTCCTAGATTTACCTACATTAAATTTTCTCTAATCTTCATTCTGTTACTAAGTGCCTGTTAACTTCAGGATTTTAGCCTCTGTCTGTATGCTAGCAGAAGCAGTCTCCTCTCCATGTCTGCCAAGAGCTGTATCAGTCTTCTCTGCCTTTCAGGATATTGAGTAAAAGAGAATCCCATTTTTGCAGACACCAAAATGCTAATTCACTTTAATTAATGACCTGATTTCTGTTCCTCCACAGCATGCTGAAGCTGATTCATCCAGCTCCTCTACTCAGGAAGGAGCAAAGTTCTCTCTCAGAAGGGCCCTGGGCAGAAAGGTAAAAAGGTAATGAAATTTTCACTTTACCAGGAAGGTAAAGAAGTTCTGTGGAAGGCATCAGTGACCTGGCAGCCCATGGAGAGTGTTGCAGACACCAATAGGTACTGCTGCGAACTCTGATTTCCTAATGGCTGACTAACTTGTAATTCCTACATTAAGCCAGTAAGCATTAAGTCTGGTTTAGGTACAGTATATCTTTCTGTGTATTTATTTCAAACATTATCAGTTAGAGGCTGCTTATGCCCTGAAGGTTGAAAATTTATTATCCCTTCCAAGGCATGTTTATTTATTGAGGTAGAGGAAACTAGTCTTTGTTTAGTCTTTTCTATGACAACTCATGGATCACTGTAATTATCCAATTGATTTCTAAATTCTGCAGAGCTCTTGGTCTCTGTGATATCTTGTGGCTTTAAAAGAAGGGCTAAGTTATAATGAGCAGCATGTGTTGTTAGATTTTTTTTTGTAACATTCCTCAGGAATGCAACAGAAAGTACTTATTTCCCTTTCTGATATGTCCTTGAGAACAAGGTTAAATAGACAACCCACTGGTTTTAAGCACTTATAGCTGTCTCCTGAGGGGAATGAACACCTGCTGCTGCTATATTTATCTACTTGGTTCCTTCATAGTGAAGTTCTTACATGTTATCATGTTCAAGCCACCACTCTGGGCTTAAGAAGCTGTGGTACACATGCATTAATCCTGGCCTACTCTGATACTTGTGTGTAACTAATGTCACATGATTCTGATAATTTTTCTTTATTTTTATTTTTCTCTGCAGAAACACTGTGAATGCTTATGTCCTCTGCACAACTTTTTTCTGTCGTTCATTTATCTGGTTCTTTTGCTAATACCTTAGAAATTATACTGACACATTATTTTCCCTCAACAGTTAATAAACTTTAAATTCTGTCAAGAAAATTGCCACCATTTCTGTCATCAAATGTACAACAAGCTTAACACTAACTGAACTATATGCTCCATCTATATTTACTTGCATAACACTTTCTACCTTCTTGTAAGGGTGTATTTAGAATGCACTATATTGAAATTACATTAAGAAAATATGTACTATCAGAAAAAAATAAGCTTTAAAAGATATTATTTACAACAATTTCCTATACCTTCCTACATCTTTTTTACATAGCCATCATTTTAGTAACTGAAGCTTTTGGGTTCATGTAACTGTTTAAATTAATTTAATTTATGCATGCAAATATGCTAAGAACTCCTGAAGACCAACATTAATCTGATGAGATTTATCTTCCTTTATTCTCTCTGCAGTAAATGTAGAAAAGTAATCAGGCTGATCACCTTCTTGATTGCTGTAATTTAGCTTCTTTTAGTCTCTGCACTGACCATAGATGGAGCCTAGGAAAACAGACTATTTAAAGCTACTCATTCTGAATTTCACACATGATGTATGAATTTAAAGCCTTTTTTTTTTTTCTTTTCATGTTTTCATTAAGCTGACACATGGCCATGGACCATGGACTCTAACAGAGATTTTTAGATTTTGGAAATTTGTGTATTCACCTGCAAAGATAAAAATTGAAAAACTCTGTTCCAAAATACATGACGGCAGTGAAGTAAAAGGTGGAAAAAGTGAAAACAACTCCATTCTGGAACACTAGATTCCAATGAATACAAATAGCAGTTAGTAGCAGATCCACAGATCCTTTTCAAAGTGTGGTGGGTTTTTTTTTTGTTTAGAGTAAAAATATATGGATGAGGCTTTTCCTCGCCATGATAAAATTCCTTACAAGACTTTCGTTCATAGTGATGGCACCTCCTGTCTAGAGCAAAATTACTAGTTTATTACTAATTATTTAATCTCAGGAAACTTTCTTTTTAGACTGTGGCAAGAAAAGTGAATCATCTTAACTAATGGAGAGTAAAGATCAAAATGTTTCTGGTTTACACAGTTGTACTAGTGAGGATCAGGAATTATTGAGCTCTAATCCAGCTCCACTCCCTCCATAAAGAAAGGCTATCAGAGTTGCACATCCGCATCTGTGTACTACAAATCACTGGACATCCTGTCAGTTGTTCGAGATGTGGATAGGATCAAGATGAGAAAGGATTTCTCCATCACAATTGTTTTGACATTTAAATGTTCTTATTGTAAATGCACAGATTTTCAAGTGTCATCTCCTAAACAGCACATGCTATCATGAGCATATCAAACTCCATCCTCTGGTCTTTGCTCTTGCCTTTAATAGAATTTTCATTCAAGTTGAGGAGTTTGCTTCAAAACTTCAAAGCAGCTCAATGTTCTTGCCTGTTTATCTCCTCAGTCTCTAAGTTAAGAGTAGCCAATTTCACTCAGACACAAAAAAACTGTTATTTTTTTCCCCAGTAATGACGTATTCAAATACTATCAACCACAAAACCCCAGAGGAATTATTGTCCACAATTACATGTTTGGAAGTATTTAGGTAGCCAAATTCTAATGAATTTTGATTTAAAATATATTAATTTGCTTTACTATCATGGACAAAAACCCCGCAAACCATTCCAATGTAATGCAATCATGCACTGTTCTTTTCCTGAGCAGGAAATGACAGTCAGTTGAACTTTGCATAGACAATGTTTGTGGGTTGTTGCTCTTCAGGAGCAGTTTTTTAATACCTATTTTTAACCTGGGGTCACTTAATTTTTGTGATTCAAGAATCCAGAATTTTAATTTTTAAAGGTAATCAAACATTCACTGGTGAAATAGAAATTCTTATCTCCCTTGGGGAAAAAGGAATTTAATTTTTCACAGAACATCCTTAGTTCCTTTAATAGAGTCAGTGTATTTTGGCCATTTTCCACTTTCTATTGACATTTGTTATGTGTCAAATCAGCAAAGGTAAGTAATGAAGGAAGGAAAGAAAATACCTATATATTGGATCTTAGACAGAATAAAAGTCTTGGAAACCACTTCCTATTGGAAGGATAGGAAGGGGTAAATGTCTTGAATGTGAGCTTGTGGGAGGAAGCAAGATATTTTCTTGGACACTCAATAAGTGTGATGGACAGACTCATCAATACCATCTGCCACCAAAGGTGGAGATAAAAAAAGTCTGAACGCTATGTTGTTAATGTGTAAATTGGAGGAGCAGTACTAGAAATTTGACAGTTAATGAAAGCACCTGCTGCTTAATATTAGAGACATTGATGGTTAGGAAACAATCTGATACTCTGTCTCCACAGTAAAAATTGCAGGTGAGCAGTCAAAGAGGCTGCCTTTGCAGTTTTTCTGTGCTAACATTGTGGTTACTGTGGTGCAAAACTAAAGATGTTGCGTTCACATAAAATTAGCAGAAGAAATAAATGGCCCAGGAAGAAGAAAACAATTTGTTGTTGTAGAGCAAATCAGAGAATCTGCATACAATATTTGTGGCAGTCTCAATAGAATTGAAAAGGATTCACATTAAAATTCAAGAAAGTTGTTCAAACTAGAATATTTAATTACATTTTCACATTATGATAAGAAAGTCCTTTGCATCTTTGGAAAATATCACATGCAATTATAAAGGTGACAATATTGGAAATGTTCATCACTGAATTTGTAAGAACATTGTGAGCGGCATATACTGCAAGACAGAAAAAGACATACTACTTTCATCCTATTTCCCTGCTGAAGGATACAGTACAATACTAACCCTAAAAGGGGCAGTTACAGGACAGTTGCAGATGTTGAAGAAATACAGCCAATCAATATCTGCAGAATAAACCCATATTAAATAATAGAAAGTAGTAATTACATTTGCTATATAGATTCACTTCCACAGGGTAAGAAAAATTAGAAAATATTTTGCATTTACACAAATTACCATAATCCTCTCAAAGCTCAGGTATTTTCACTTAATATCCTCATTAAAGCAGGAAGGGAGAACTAATATAGTGTGCAGAATCATTTTGTCATTTTGCTGCTTCATTCTATGGTTTTGCTTTTCTATCTTAAGAAAATTTATTTTTCTTTTAGCTAAAAAATAAAATCCCTCCCAAAAACATCATTCATTCAAAATGATGCACTCTATGAAGAAAATTCTAGATTTTACACATACAGATCATTGTACTTATGTTTCTGACACCATCATCCTAACTTCTGGGATTCAAAAACTTATTTACAGAACATTACAACTCTGTTTCTCAGAGCCATTATGGAGGGAAAATAAATAACTCTGTTTCTTCTGTATTTCCTCTGCTGGGAACTTTAGGATACCTGCGAACTACCTCTTCAGCCTGCTATCCAATCATGCATTATTTAATGATCTTCTCCATCTGAGCATCCCATTCCCGAGCAAAAAATTCTTTTTTTTTTTTTTTTAATATTATTTTCTGGATTCAGTTTATCTGGGGAATTTATAGGATCTTACAGTGATTTGAGTAACTTTTAAGTAATTTATACATTTCTATCATATATTTGGTAACTTGGACTTCCCTTTCGTCTTCGGAATATGCAGCCTTGCATCTAATGTCATCTCTCAAATATAAGTCCGATTTTCATTCTAGATGAGCCAGTGATACGATTATAGTCACCCTGTTCTTGCAAAATATATCTGACAGTCTCCACTAAATCTTTTGTGTTCTGTCTGCATAGGTTCTAAGTGAAGTAGGTGGATGAGTATTTGAGTTTATCAGGCATCAGACATTTATTTGGACCTTTCCATTCATTGATTAATTGTTGGACAACAAAACTTGTGTGTTTTGATCTGTGTTGCTCTACTAACAATACAGAACATATTGTAAGCTTTCCTTCAGGTTTTCAGCCCTGTGTTAGAAAGTCATGATTGCTTTTTTTTTTTTAATGCTAAAACACAGCTGCCTTTCAAAAGCTGTGACAGTCATCAGGAACAGCTTCTTAGTGGCCCTGCTTTAGAATTGTGCTCTAGGAAAATGCAGATCATTATTTTTGCTCTGACTCCTAGGGAGGTCACTCTTTCCTGGATTTTGAAAATAAGACCCTTTGTGTCTCTAGTCACTACAGAGCTGGACACATCACTCACCTCTAGAGAAAGGAGGGGACAGAGTGAATGGATCATTTCCTGTTCATGCACACACAGGGCTTACAACAAAGACCATGGTGGTTCTGGTGGTTCAAGTATAGTGATATGTTATTTTATGTGCTGCTACTTTTGCAAATTGTGTTTGCACCAGTGTCTGCATGCAGAGATTGCCCTATACATTTTTATGAGCCAGAACACACTATCGCTTTTCTGATTGGGAAATTTCACAATTTCTTCTAATCAATATCTCTTCCACTAGTATTTTAAACTGTGATTAATTTGGTTTCTCCTTTTGTTGATTATCTGACTTCTAAATTAAAACATATGCTAACAAGTAGGGGGTTTTTTTTCAATCTCTTGTCATAGGAGACCACAGAATAAATTTTTAATTTATAATAGATAATTAAGTAACTAGAGAAAAATAAATGAACAAAAGTTACACACAGAGTATGGGGAAAGAGACAAAGCCTCCCAGCAGCTGGCATACAGGATGTGACCTGCAATGCAGCCACCAGTGCTGAGCTCTTCACTCTCCTCAGTCACACCAGGAGCTGATTTTGTAGACTCATGCTGATCCCAGCCCTGTGGCTGGAGGCTAAAGACTCCACTGGCCCCAGGGCTTGCACTGGGATGCTGCTGGCTCTGGTGGATGACAGCAGAGCTCAAGGGCACCTGCAACCACATTCTGGCATCCAGTGTGCTCCCACTGGTGCCCCCAGTGACAGCTACTGGGACTTTGCAGCACAAACACACTGGGTAGACAAGAAGAAACACAGACAGTTAAAAATCATTTCAAAACAATGTCTAGGATGACAGCATAGACTCTGGTGATCAAATGCAGAGCTCAGCCAGACAATCAAACTGACCAGTTCCATTTTACACTCAACTGGCCCGTGTTATATACACTTCTGCCTACACACCTTGTTTCTTCCAGCTTCCCCTCTCCTACACAGCTGTCATGGGTTTGTACAGGTCTGTTTATTTCCATTCATCTCCTAGCCCGTGACCAGGTCCTCCCATTCCACTATTGCATCAGTGGCAAAGTCCAGGCTGATCTTCCTGGAAATGTTTGTAGTTTCTCCATAGCCCAGCAATTAGTGGGAGTGGCAAGCTCTGTTTCTCGTCATTGTCTCCACACTTGTTTTGTCAAATTTGTGTCTCTGTATATTTTCTTTCTCATTTTCCCTTTTTGCCACCTAATTTCTTAATTTACAGGATCCCACAGTAGAAAACCTCACTGGAATAAACACTCTTACATACCCCTGCCAATTCATGTGACTAACCAGATTTGGTTCTTATCACTGACTCCTTTATAATTTGTCATTCAGGCTTATTGCTCTGCATGTTCCTGTTCATGGATTCCTTCTCTTCTTGTTTCTCACACTGCACAGAAAAAAAGGCACTTGGCTAGATGTCCTTAATAAAAGTAGATGCTCTCCATCCACACACACTTCAGAATAATTCTGCATATACCCCTTTGTGGCCTTTTAAATCCTTCTGACCTTGGAAAAACAGGTCCTCTCTGTCTCACTCAATTTTGAGAATTTTCTGTCTATTCTACCTGTTACTTTTGAGATGATAATGTGCATAACACATTATACAAGCTCAGAAATGCCTCATGTATTCCGTTTCTCCATCAACACTATAAGATTCAATATAGATTTAGGATTAAAATTTTTTTGTCAGCTGACTGTTTTGATCACTAAATGGAAACATTTTCTTAGAAAATGTTAGTATTTACTTTTCCTTCTAAAATTTTATATTAATATTGGGTGTTCTGGTCAAAGATAAACCTTCCATATATTACTCTAAGCAATTAAAATTTGAAAACCACAGGAAAACTGTGTATAGGGTGGGAGAGGAGAAGGTCATCTGCAAGAAGACCACAGGATTAAATGCTCTGTTATGTATGAAGTGCTTCAGTATTGTAATAAGAGGATAGTAAGTGAAGTTTCAATTAAGTTCTCTGGAAAGCAACACAGGCTTGTTCTAAAATACAGAACTGTGGTAGGAATTTTTCTTGCTGCTGTTTTCCTCTTAGATTTGAGAGACCCATGCACCAAATCTCAATGAATTCAATTGATCTCCAATTTAACTCTGACTTTCCATCCATTCAGTTCATATTGGTAGAGTAGCAACTTCTCTAATCATTCCACTCTAGCCAATCAGTTTGAAGTTTTACAGTCAGGGTTTCAGATATTGTCCCGATTTCATTTGACTGCTGACAGAAATCTAACATTGCTCTACTTTCAGTGTTGTACAGCCGAAACTATGGCCTCATTCAATTCCAGCTGACTCCACCAAAGTTACTTCTAAAGTAGATTATGAGGGAGGAAAAAACCCCAACTGAATATTAGAATGCAGATTAGCATCTTCTTTTTCTTGATTGTAGATTGAACGATCAATGATCTATAAATGGCAAGGCAAACACTCCTTTATTGACTGTAAAATTTTTCCTATCCAAAGATTTGTGTCTTTATGCAAGAGAAGAAAATTGTGGATATTCTTACTTCTTTTTTGGTTTAATTTCAGAGTCAATCCTGGATTTTTTGTTTGTTTTATTTTCTGGGAATTTTTGCAAACATAGAAATTTTCGAATGGAAAAAAATGGAAGATAGAGGGGAAGCTTGAAACTTGATCAGGTATTTCTTTGAAGAATTTTTACAGCAATTTATCTGTCAAATGTGGAAGACTGGTAGAAAAGAAAATTGTTTATATTTTATGAATCATTTCTTATTGCAGGAAGGAAAAAGTAGCTAGGAGTCACCTAAAGTGCAGAAAATTATATCTCGTGTAGTATGGGCATCAGCTTTCAATCTTTTTTTACTGTGTGTCTCCCTAAAGTGTTCCTGCAGTCTCCAGTAGGACAAGATCCAACACACTGAATTTCACTCAGATTTTCAGTCATTTTAGTTACTGTGCCTTTCATGGTCTCAAAAATTTGAAGCTCATATATCAATTATCTCCTGTGTCTATTGACTACAGATTTTCTTTTGGTAGGTTACTAATGTGAAGCTTGCCTGACTGCATAACAACAGAAATTTTGTTACCTTATTGGCCTTTCCTGATCAGATTGAAATGAAATGATGACATACACACGTATGTGAGCACATCAACAAAAAGTGCCCATACAATTGCATTAACAATCTCACCAGAATGACTGAATAGACAGAGACTACATTAAGGCAGTTCTCCAGATCCAGAGAGGAACACATTGGTGCTACAGGCAGATATTATGCATAACACCAATGTCTGGTCCATATATTTTTGATGGATATTTGGAAAGTCATTTTCCAGCCTGAGTCTGAAGCCTTTCATAAACATTATACCCACTGTCAGAAAAAAATGCAGTTTTACGTTGCTTCCCTATTTAACACTTTGATGTTTGTTTAGTAAGTTGAAAGAATGAGGAAAAAGAAAATAACAAATGACCTTAGAAATCTTTCTGGTTTTGTTTTTTTTTTCCTTTGCCACAAAGGGAAACATTTATAATGTAGCTGTATAAAAGAGCCTTTAAAGTTTTATGGTTTTGCCTAACTTGAATGAAACAAAGCTACTAAATATCTGTAAGTGATATGACTGTAAAGAAGGAAGAAGTTTTGTGTCAGTTACCAATAAACTATTTATTTAAAACCTTGAGACAATATAAAACAGCCTGAAAACCACTGAGTCACTTCAATAAGAAACAAAAACAGCTGCCTGTTCAGAACTGCTCTCATATTGTGAGCAAATTTCTCAGGAGTTGACTATGGTTGGTACTTCACATAAAGTCTGGAGTCCTGTGCAAGCATAGGTGGGGACTCTGTCAGATTTTTACTTCAGATGAGAGGTTCATTGCAGATTGGGAAAAAAGGGTGTTTTTCCTTTAAACCATATATTCACTAGTAGAACTCTAGGAAGAGCAATCTCAAAATAGCTAATTGGAAGAGAATGCAAATGTTTTATTCAGTTGCAAATGCTGGCATAGCTATTTGGCTGAGACGTTGACAGGATTTCATTCTTTTGTGAATACAAAGCAGTGATGGAGTGAACAGACACTGACAGTGTTCATGGAAATAAAGCAGAGACTGCACAAAAAATATTCTACTGCCAGTTTAGACATTTCCCCACCTCAAGCTGAAATTTGCATGACAATGTAGAGCAAGAAACCATTCAGCAGAAGAGAAATAAGTGCCCCCTCAAAAACACCTACCTTCCCACATACAGACTTTGCTGTACTTCATGAGATATGCTTCTCTATTCTAATACCAATTTATGGCTCATTATAGCTCATTGTAACCTGCTCTCATATATTCTTTTCAGACTAGAAAACAAAGCAGGACATCTTTAACATGCAGGGCCTGCTTCTGCTCTTGTTCAAATGGTTTTTAGCAGGAGTGGAAGCAAATTTTTGAAAAATATATTAAGTTGCATGGGAAATACCTGTACAGGACTGTTGACTGAAATACTCTTTAGCTACTGAATCAATTACAGTTACGGTTAGATGTGGACAAATGTTGGATTCATTTCAGACACATTGGTCTGTACCTTCTAATTCAGGATGACAGCCTGCTCCTTGATTACAACTTTTGGCCGTTGCAGTGGTCAGAAGTATGGAGTCTGTCATTTGACAAAACAGTAAGTGCATCTGTAAGGCCTTGCTATGAGATCAAAAAGGTATTTCCCATGATGCAAAACTTTGGTATGATATGAATTCACAGTACTGACTCAAATTTGTTAAAAAATGTTAATGGATAAACTTTTTCCCAACAGGTTCTCTGACAGATCAGATATCACAAGTCCTGCAGCAGCTGGCACAAAGCCATCACAAGAGCATAAACACAACATAAAGTCTATATTGGGTGATGTGGCTCATTTAACAGAAAAGCAGTTTGTTCTGAATCATATTTGTAAGGCTGGATGATCTGGAAGTACAACAGATTTAGCATTAATCACGGAACTGCAGCTTGTCTTCCTGCAGTAAAAAAAAACAAAACAAAGGCAGTAAATAAAATATGGTCATGACCTGCACGACAAATGTCACGCTGCTTCTACATTGCACTGCAGCTGGCAGCTCACTGGGCACTTTGGGAACATACTCACCAAACAACAGTGACTGAGCAGGGCTGCCCAAAGTTGGTTTGCCCCAGCTGCAGAACATGATTGATGCCCATTCAACTCAGTGGAAGCAACTTATTTGCTAATTAAGTTCCTCTTTTCAGCACATTTACAGAGTGCATATTCACGGTGACATGTTTCTTGGGAATAAGTTTCCATGGATTGACTTTAATTCTTCATCACTACTACTCAACATAAATAGAATGATCTGTCTTTAAGGCAGTGTACTCTGCACCCAAGTATTGAATTGCAGACTTATCTGTAATTTCTATTTGCTAAGACAATCACAATATCTTGTGTTATTTGTGTTTCACATATATTATTGTGATAGACCCACATTATTGTAGATAGACCCAGACCCAATGAACATGTCAGAGATCCTTATTTTGCCGAGGAACTTTCAGAAGTGAAATTGCTGACCAACAGAAAGTAAAAACAGAGGAGTTATTTGTATTTGCCACATCAGAGTTTGCAGACTACAAGGTTTAGATCAAACAGTCATGTGAATACATCCATGCTGAAAAAATAACGGATGATAATAATGAGACAGGCATTCAGAAAGATTATCACATGTGGGTTGCTTCAGGAGTAAAAAGTGAGCAAAACTGGTTCAAAGCAAAAAAATTAGGTTATTTTGATGAAGGACCAGTAGTGGCACAAAATCAGAATGAGAAAATTCAAATACAAAATGTAAAATTCTAAAAGTACTCTGAATGAACAGGTACAGGGGACTGCATTTTGCAAAGTAAATTAAAAGAGAACAGCCAGGCAAAATTGCCCATTTTGTAACAATAAATGAAAGTTAATATTTTTGCGTCTTGACATGTCAAATGATTTGCCTAGTCCTTAATTACTTCACTGCTGTCTCCCGATATGATTACTTCTTAATTGTCAGAAAGTATATCTGGGAAGGCAAAGAGAATTTAACATGGGTTTGCCACTTTTATGAAGTGTTTGTATGTAAAGTAATAATAAAAATCTAAAAGAGAGAGAAATAATAATAGTTGCATCTTTCTTAAAAATGAATAACTGAGTCACTTTTTTTGTTGCTTTGCTGGTTTCATTCTCTGAGTATTTAGATTCTTATTTTCAAAGCAGTGTGAATGCAAAATTAGCATCTGCATTCTGAGTTGTCTTAAGTTTATTAAAAAATCTCATTTGTTATTAATATCTTGTGACAACTGGAGATGACTAAATTAATAGGTGTCTTACCAAGCAGATGTTTGATAAACTGCTTTGAGAAGTGTGAAATATCTCTTCTTGAGCTGTTTTGAAGACTTTACCTGAACATATTCCTGAAAAAATTGTGATTTAATAGAAAAGTATTTGAAGGGTTTTTTGGGTATTTACTGGAAACAGGATTTTTATGACAGAAGCAATGATCTCATATCTTCTGTCATTATTAAAACATAGCTTATAAAGTTAAAATATTGATTAAATAGTAACAAGCTTTTAGGAAAAGTGTCTGCTCATGATTTAGAAGAAACATGAACTTATCTTGTACACCACAACATTTTGAGTTTAACAATAGAGCATGTCTTTAGTTTAAAACTGTAGAAGGAAATAGAATTGGCCACAACACTGATCCCTGGGAAACACCACTGGTGACTGGGCACTAACTGGATTTAACTCCATTTGCTACAACTCTCTGGGTCCTACACACCTCAGAGTAGATCCATCCAAACAACAGGCATCTAGTTCCACCAGAAAGATGCTGCGGGACATTCACGCTGGCAAGCTGGTGAAAGATCTCCTGAGATCCTTCTCTCTGCAGGCTGAACAAACTAAGTGCAGGACCTTGAAACTGTCCTTATAGAACTTAATAAGGTTCTCATGAACCCACTTCTCAAGCCTATCAAAGTCCCTCTGCATGGCATTCCTTCCCTCCAGTACGTCAATCCCATAACCCAGCTTGGTGTCATTGGCAAAACTCTTGAGGGAGCACTTGAATCCACTGTACATGTCACTGGCAAAACAGTGCTGAATCCCAATACCAGCCCCTGAGGAATGCCACTCATCACTGCTCTCCACTTGGATATCATGCCATTGACTGCAGTTCTTTGAATGGATATATTTGAAAGCCAGGTAGATGAGGTGCTGAGGGACATGGTTCAGTGGTGGTTTTGTCAGTGTTAGGTTAGTGGTGGGACTCGATAATCCTAAAGGTCTTTTCAACCCGAAATGATTCTTTAACTTTCTGAAGAAAAAAAAAATAATGCAAATGTTATGTTTGAATTCTGAGGCAGAATCTGTCAGATTTCAAAAAAGGCTTTTTTCCAGATCAGGGAGGAGGCTGATTTGTGTCCCAGATCTCAGCCTGGGGGCAGAGACATCTAGAAGATGCATTGGATCTGAGGAATCTGCAATGGGAAAGTAGAAAGTCATCACTGTCACTGCATGTTGCAACTTCCAAAGAAAAAGAAAAATATCTTACTTTCAGTCTTGACAAGACCAAAATCTGTTTCCAAGATTTCCAGATATTCGGTTTTCAATTAGTCTACTCCACTCAAGACATAACAGCTCTCATTTCCTTTCCACACTTCTGATGCTGATACATCTCAGTTGGAGCTCTGGTATATAGAAAAGCAGGGAGGAGCAAACCCAACATGGAAAAAGTTCAGAAAATAATTTGCTGTAGGTGTCCCCCAGAATAGGTTTAGAATAGTGAGCACTCAAATATTTTTACAACTTCTTCAGACAATGATCAGATGAACTGTTCCTTACTGGTACTTTTACAGCTAAAAAGCCAAAATGAAAAAACAGTGTCTTTTAAGCCACACAATAGCTCCAGGAGTTGCCTACACTAATACCTTAAATCTACAATAGAAAATGAGACTATTAATCAGTGAAGGAAAGGATTAGAGGCCATCCTGATTTTGTGCAGACATGCATATCATTTAGCCTATTTTGTAGTGCAATTGAATAAAAGTTTATGGCCCTCTAAGCTTTATTTTTTCAGAGCCTCAATTAAAAGACTGTGATATTCTGGTGATTTGATCCAGAAAATAGATAGTCTCTGCTACTGACAGCTAGCAAATGATGTACCAGATGCTTGGGAACTGCAGCTACAGAGCCAAGCCATGATTTTAGAGTGAAGTATTAAAATCTCTTTCCTTCAGCAGCTAAGAAATGCCTCATTAGTGCCATAAAGGAAGAACCGAAGGCACATCACTACTATAAATAGTACTCTACATCTCTCATTAGCTCAAGTCATTAATAGCCTCAGGAAGGAATGAATTGCCAGACTGATAGGTATGTTTTTTATGTCCAGAGACCTGGGTTGTTTGCAAGTGTTCTTTTCATTTTTCATCTGTCCTCCGCTTTTCCTAGTATCTCCAGCAAAAGTCAAAAAGGGTTTTTTAAAAAAGTGAATACAGACTCCTAATTTACAAAAAGAGAAACTCTTGAACAGAACAAAATCACCTGTTCCCATGGTTATGTTTTATTTCAGTCATGAAAAATGTTACCCATGCAACTGTTCTATTCTGGTAGTCTTAGTGCCCAAATTTCAAGATTTCCTCTCTGAAGCTTTACTCTAAAATTACCTTAATGAAATCAAGAAGGTTTTGCTCTTTTGAAAATAAAATCTTAATGAAACAGCAACAATGAAATAATCATCTTTGGGTCTCTGAGAGATCTATTTTTCACTTTCGGAGAAAACCATGGTGGAATAGATACATGCAATGCTTAATCTTAATACCAGTGCTTCCAAATATGAAAATATTTAATGTTACTTGCTTATTTAATTGGGGGGAGGAGATGAGCAAGGAGGAAGGGTTGAATTCTGAGTAACTTTTAATTTATTCTAGTTTAAAATTAATATTATTACTTTATTTGCAAGATTGTCATATAACTGTTAATCCTCTCCATGTGTATTTTTATGCATGACATGTACATCTCACTACATTAAGATATTTCTCCTCAAAAAAAATTTATTTATTATATGTCTAATGGATCATTATACTGTTTCTGAGATGATGTTGCCTAACATCCAGCAAGACCTTGGAATTTCTTGAAAACTGTCTGAAAGGTATTAAAAATCTCTATTTTGTAAAGGTTTTTAATTTCAAAACTTCCCTTTTACTGTGCTTGAATGCAACATGGATTTAGGAAGTAAACAACACATTTTTTTACTCCTAAGCATCCAGCTCCAGACAAACATCAGAAATTAAGTCTGATGCACTTGGAGTCGGCTAAATTGTTAAGAATATAGATATTAGTGTGGAAATTTCAAATGAGATACTTCATGTTACTCCACTAACATATTTTTCTGTGGGAGAAAATGTCACTTCTAAGTGCGACATAACAATAAACTTGCAAACTTAAAGTGTAATGTGTACTTCTGCTGTTAATAGCTATAATCCATAGATTTTTGGCATGCTATTTTGCTTAGTCAAAAGGTTAATAAAAATATGAGCTACTGCTAACTCCTTAGAAAAAGTCGCAGTTTAATTATTTTAATAGGATAGAATCTAATTTTATACATCAACACAAATATTTTCGGAATGTGTCCCTCAGCTACTGTATGGGCTAGGTGCCATCAAAAAAATCAAATCATAGAACAAAAGACTTCAATCAGCTGATGTGTATGTTCTGTGCTGAATTTATGATATTTGAACATCTCAGTTTCATTCATTCTGATACAAATTTGAAGTATTAACTCAGATCTTACTTGAAGTCAGTGGGAGTTTTGCCAGGCTAACAGCAAAGCTGTGATAATTAAGGACTTTGGGATTTGGCTTGTATTGAGAGATTACATGGATCAAAACCTCGAAAGGACAAATCCCCTACTTAGCTCTTTCTGAGTCAGTATAACATGGTTTGGCCCATCTTGTCATGTTTTTTAATATCAAAGCCCAGGTTCAAGTCTAGAGAAATCCAGAAAGATTAAGGCAGAGACTGAAGTGTTTTCCCCTGGACTTCAGTAAGCATTAAATTTGTGTGACAACAAGAGCTTGTTTTATTCTATTACCTTACCATCTACATTTAACAGTGCACATAAAGCACGACAGATTATTTCCTAACCAGACCTTTCATTTCTGTGTATTATGCTGATCCATACAGCTGGAAGAGCCACCCCTGGATACTTGACCTCCAATTACTTTTGTGAAAGTCTTCTGCTTATTTTGTGAGAATGAACAATTTAAAACCTTTGAGTTGAAAAGATTTCTTCATTTTCATTTACATATATCTATGGAAAAGTTATCTAAAGTAACAAAATTAAACACACATAGCTGAACAAAGCAACTAATGTTTTCCACAGAAGAAATGGTGAAACCACTTAGTCATAGATGAATTCATAAGAAAACTTGAAACTGAAGTGTGCCTATGTATCATATCACACTAACAGACATTTTGACAGTGATTTATAGCCAGCAAATACTGCTTCAGAGCATCCTTACCATCCATAATTATTTTTATAACATACAGAGGGTTTACTAGATTGACAAGAACATTTGTTTTCGCTCTTTGAATAATGTTTATAATGAATCATTCAACAGATTCATTTTTTTCCAAATGGCTTCAAACCCAGAGTAATCATAAACTTAAAAATAATTCAGAGTTAACATTTTAACAGATAATTATTGCCTTCTCAAAGTTAGTAGAACACCTAACTATAAGAAAACTTACAGAGCTCTTTATTCCCAAAGGCATTTTTTTTCTAATAGGTCAACCTTGTTAACAAAGTCAGTGAACATAAAGGAATATTTCATGTAGAAGGAAGATATAAACTACTTACTCTTTTATGTTTATCAGAAAATATTAAAACCCACATGTCAGGGTCTGTTATTACCAGTTTATGTCACTGCAAATTCATTGACTTGAGAAGAAACCCCACTAGTTTTCAGCAGGGTAATGAATAGGAAGTAGGACATTGACAATTTCTGCTTTACTCTTCTTTCTTCTTCAACCATTCTATATATAATTTTCATGAAAATATCCAAGGATATCAGAAGATAACCCAAATAAGGCAAGTCAGCTGCAAAAGCTGGTTATCTAAATGCATTACAATCAAAACCAATTTGTACTAAGCTCACTACAAAAAAACATGAATTCAAACAAGGTTGCTTGAAATAAAACTTTAACTTACGTGAATGTAAGTTGAAGAGATGCCTGCTGCTACAATGACCGAAAACTATATATTATATTAAGACACTGATCAATCATCATGCAGTTTCTTAGTCTGTCTGGAAGACTCTGCAATGTGCAAAACAAGTTGAACTGAAACCATAAACAGAACTATCTCACAATAATTACTAGGTGTGAATAAATTAGATGGATGTAAATACATCTGTACATGTTAATATATCTGTAAATACAAATGAAGGAATTAATTCATATGTGGGTTAGGACTTCCTTCATCAGAAGTCCTGTTTCTCCTGTGTTTTACTTCTATCACTTTTTCCTGTTTCTCTTTAAAGAAGGCTGCAACTTAATTTTCTCCTGTATGAAGAAACACTTCTTTTTCTTTTCTTTTCTTTTTTTTTTCAAAACTGTCATTCTCTAGTTTTATTTTATGTCCTTGATTCTGGGGTTCAATAAGCAATCATTCCTTATTTACCTCTGCTGTTGTGAGACCCCACTTGAATCACTGCATACAATTCTGGAGCCTCCAGGACAAGAAAGATACAGATATGTTGGAGCAGGTCCAGAGGAGAGCCATAAAAATCATCAGAGGGCTGGAACACCTCTCCTATAAAGAAAAGTTGAGTGAGTTGAGGTTGTTCAGCCTGGAAGGGATTTTGAGGATATCTTATTCTGGCCTTTCTGTACAGAAAGAGAGCTTAGAAAAAACATGAAGAGAAGCTTTTTTTCAAGATCTCTAATGACCAGACAAGTTGCAATGGTTTTGATTTAAAAGACGGTAAATTAGAATCATAGAATTGTTTCATCTTGAAGAGACTTCTAAAATCATTGAGTTGAGCCTTTGTCCCAGCTCTATCAATCACTTGACCGTTTCCCTAACTGCAGCATTCACCTGTCTCTTAAACACTTCCAGGGATGGTGACTCCACCACCTCTCTGGGCCTGGCCATTCCAATGCCTGACAGCCCTTTAAGTAAATAATTTCCTCCTCATATCCAGCCTGAATCTCCCCAGGTGCAACTTGAGGCTGTTACCTTTAGTTTTGTTGCTTGTTACAGGGAGAACAGACCAGCCCCCACCTCTCTAAAACTTCTTTTCATGTAGTTGTAGACAGTGGTAAGGTCTCCTCTGAGTCTTCTTTTATTCATTCTAAACAGCCCCAGATCTCTCAGCCATTTTTTATATGAGACGCACTCATATAAATACAGTCATGGTATTGGCAAAGTATTGGGTTCACCTTGGATTTGCTAAGCAGCCTAATGATGTTTTGATCTTTACTCCTCCACTAATTATTCCAAGCATCTCTACTACTTTTCTGAAAATGACTGAGCACAGAAATTGTTGCTTAAATTTCCAAACACCACAACTGCATAAAAATCCTAAATTTTAGCAGACAAAATGTGAAAGGCTAAGCTGGACTCATGATTTAGAGAGCATAGGGAGCAATTCTACATAGATATAGAATGCTTCCTTCTTACCTGTTTTCTCCAAGAGAATAGAAATTCACTTTAAAACTTGGATATAGTAAATATAATTAACTTGGATTAAATAATCATATTATTCCTTTTATAAGAACAATAATCTTCCACACCAGTTTTATGAACTGACAAGCATATAGGAGTGTGTAAAAAATAAAATTTGATAAGAAAATATAAAAACAATTACTCATGGAGAACCATTTCAAATCAGTTTATAATGGCACAATTCAACTCTAGTTTTGGTGGATACTGAAAGTAGCATTTTTTTTCAGATAAATTTATTTTATCCACTGATGGGTAACAGTTTCAATAGCAAAATCATTCCAGTTGGCAGGTCACAATATATAGAGAATTAGATAAATGTGCTTGGGTAAAAAAAGACATGGAAAACAAACTCATGAACATATTAGCATTATTTTGGGTTGAAGGTTACAATGAACATTTTCTCAATTTTCACTGAAAAAAAATATTAAGTGGTAATCTCTTGCATCTGACAATATCTGGAGATGCAATCTAGTAATGGAAAATTAAAATGTGCTGCTTCAACTACAGGGATTTATCTTCAATAACGGAGCTATCCAAGCAAAACTTTCCTTTATTGAGCAGATGGTCTCTGTCCAGAATGAAAGCATACCAAAGAAAGTTCTTTGCTGATAAACTTCCTGAAATCATTCTATTTGTACTCTTCCTTCTAGATAATTACGTTTCTGGAGGTGCTCTTTCTGATTTATTCACCATGAAAATCAAGTAATGAACAGTAGGGGCTGTCATTTGTTCTTGACAATGTTTTATACAACCTTTTTTCGTCCCTTTTTCCTGGCTATTAAACAATTACACAAATTGCATATAAATTAAAAAAAAAACCACAACTTTAAATAGACTGCTGATTTAAGCTTGGATTTTCATATACTTAAATAAATAGGGCCATTAATACACAATTTACTGCTTGAAGTTGAGTGAGTGAATTGGTGACAATCAATGTGTTTGGAACAAATTGTGAGTTAGATTTTGGGGGAAAATTTCTCGTTACGTGCACATGTAACAAGATATTAACTCTATACCCTAATGTTTGAAGCACTGTAGAAACAAACAGAATAACACTAAGACTCAAAGCAGAATGGCATCATTTTCCCTTGAATCTTTTTTACAAAAGAAAAAAAAAAGGGTTGTAATAAATAGAGTTCATGTTGAGAAAAATAATCTGGGTTTATAAACTCCTGCAGGCTTGCCTTCAGAGTCACTGTTGTTCATAGTGGAAACAGGGATCAAACCTACCTCATTCTTTCCTCACATCCATATTAAATGAAAACAGACAAGTATGGGCACATAATCATGCCTATACACATGTGTTAAACCTCAGGTTATATTCATTTCCAAAGAAGTAACACCAGGTCAAATAAAAATCGTTCTGAAATGTTCATGCACCATTTAGTGCCATTTTTCTTGAGGAAAAAATGTCTGCTTACATGAATTTAATTTACTGTAGATGTAAATTTTGTAACAGCACTTGAGGCTAAAGAGTGATCTGAAAATACTAATAAAAATTTAAGTAAATTTACATAAATAAAGTTGTACTGAGAACATGAAACAAATGTATGCATATATCTCTATGTATGTGATTAAATACTCTGTCCATAGTTACTGAATAGACATGTGAGCTACCAAAAGAAAATGTAAATGCTGTCTGGTTCCATGAGGGAGAGAATTAAATCTTCATAGCTGGCTTTACTAGAGATACATAGAAATCAATCTCTTTAAAAGACATTTTAAGGACATAAACAAGTGTTGTATATACCCAGGGCAAAATTAAACATAAAAATGTATTGCCTCTGAGGCAGAACATAATAGTTTCTTGCAGTGAACAATATTGCAGAGTCGCAGCATGGGTTTTGAATTCTATTTCAGTGCAGAGGCTCTGAAAAAGAAAAACACATTAATAATAAGCTTCTGTCTGTGATAATGAAAGTTTTGAAATTCTTGATTTCAGTGTGCCATGTAAGTGAGGAAAATCTTTATTTTTTTTCCTACTTATTTTTTTTTAAATGCTGTTGGCGACCATAATGTGATATTATTTCATTTAGTAGACAGCTATTTTCATTTCATCGGGAAATGTTCCTCTTTTCTTCTTTCCCTCTCCTTCTCCCCCTACCTTTCCCTCATATAACTAACTGAGCTGATGCCTTTCATTGCACCAAGCAATACATAACTTTACTGAATGAACTAGAGAGAGAAACAGCAATTGTTTTTAATATAATTGTCATATGGTAAATCTGAGTCTTTGTCAGATGTGAGCATTACAAACAGTATGACAGCAGAGAACTATGATATATTTCCATACAACTTTGTAATCCTTTATTTTTTATTTTACCTTTGGTGATGCATGCCTGTTTATAACCCTTTCCCCATCTCTGTGCTGCCAGTGAATGATTCTTACACTGGAGGAGGTAAGCAAGCATTTTTTCCCTCAGAACGGGTAGAATCATTAGCACTTGGATGAACTCATATGTAGGTGAGTTATTTGGGAATGAGTACAGCATCTGAGAGCCTACAAACTGCACACATATAGTCATTTCTGAACAGGACATTGGAAGCCATCAAAACAGAATTCTTTCCATTTCTTTATTGCAATACCAAGACTGATGGCTTGAGAAATTTATTTCTCTTACTTGTTTCTTAATGGCAGCTGGTCTGGTGTGAAAGATAATGAAGAAGAAGAATTTGAAAATACAAAAGAAGAGCTGAATACACATAATCATCATGGAACTTCACACTGTGATATATTATCTTAATGCTGTACAGCAGATGTATTATATTTACTTTAATATCTCTAAAACAGCATGGATTCAGCATTGTGCATTCTGTGGTTCCCATGGGAAATCATTGAATTTTTTATTAACTTTTTCTTTTTAAAATTCTTGGAAAACTTTCTTTCTCCATTTCACCACATAATGTTTGGGGTTTCTTTCAAAGTAACTGTAAGTCCTTTAAGAAGTGTCATATTCATGTTTCTTTCTCTGATGAAAACTTGAAATTTAATTATTATGAAACATTTTAAAATGTATCCAACAAGTACAATAATAAGCATTATGTGATTGAGCTTGCTTCCATTTGAAACAAAAAGATATCGTCAGAGTCTTAATTTACACTGGCTTTTGTCTGTTTATTTGATTATGTTTTTTCAAAATGTCTTTTCATAGTTTGAGTCCTGTTTTTGTATTTGGCTATTTGTAATGCTTTTCATCCACACTCCTTCTGCAAGTTCTACATATTTCCTTCAGGAATACTAAAATCTGCCAGTGAGAAACAACTGCTGAACAGCAGATTCCTTTGTGCTGAACTAATTTAGGAAGGTATTCTCCTTGCCCTCAACTTTGTTAAACCAACTTGTGGTTGGAGGTTTTGACCTTTTATTTCTAAATATAAAAATAAAAATGTCAACACAGCTGTAAGGAAACAATTAGAAAATTGCCCTTCCTAGGAGACAAGGGAGAATGACAAGGTCCTAAGTAGAGAAGATGCAAATTAATTCTCGTTTTCCTACCTCTTTCAATTTATAGATAAGACAGAATTGTAGACTCAGTCTATTTTCTGTCTAGTATTTAGCTGGAAGAACATAGTCCAATTCTTGTATAAGATGATCTTAAAGCATTGTACATTCTAAAAATTAATTAAATCAAATAAGATCTCTGAATGATCGTCTTCTGGGATTCATGAGGCACTTTGGCTTAAATCTTTAGTTTTATCTGGTAAATGATGAAAACTCATGCTAAATTAGAGTTGTGAAACATTAACATAGGACAGGAAAAAACTTCTGTAGTTAATGTGACAGATCAGAATTGGGCAGTGTGGAAAAATCAACAGAAAGGACTGGGAAGGATTTGAACTACAGGCAGTCCAGCTCTGGCAAGAGGGTTGGACTAGATGATCTTTTGAGGTTCCTTTCAGCCCTTGAAATTCTGTGATTCTATGAACTGTGGGCTTGAAGAGAGATTTCAGAGTTCACTGAAACAACAGAAATCACAACTCATTGTTGCTGTTGCAGGCAAC
>WBNH01008590.1:0-223602 GCA_013401255.1 Urocolius indicus
TTTTTTTTTTTTTGTGAGAAAGGATATTCTTTAAGAATTGAATTTCCTTTTTTTCATATTTTCATATGAAAAATTTCATATTTCAATTTTCATATTCATGGCCAGGGGCTTCAAAGCTTACAGAAGATACAGTAAGCCCAAAATGCCATGTGCCACTTGTTCCATAATGACAACTGCCAAAACCCCATGTTGTATTAGTTTCTCTTAATGCCACTTCTGTTGGGTTATGGGTTGAATTCAAGGTATTGGTCTTGCACTTAATTTTAAATTAATTTGATTCATAAGGAATGTCACAAACAGTATCATTATGTCAATTGTATTCCACCTGAACAGTGGCATTGGTAAGTGTTGAAGTGAAAATAATGTTTGCAGGAGATAAATGGAGTCCTTTGGGCTCTGATCAGGATACTTAAACCTTTGTGTTTAAACCTATGTCTCTCTCTGCCTTTCTTTTGATACCAACACAGGCTGTTTAGCAACAATGGTAATACTTGGCTTACTCCTCAGGCTTGTCCATGCCAGTCCAGTGTCCTGACCATAATCCATTCTTTTTACACATTATATTTACCTATGGAGAGTCATTCTATTAATAATCACATTGCCAGTTGGGTTAGATTTTCAGTGAAAACCACTGTGAAGTCTTCTGCTGCACTTTATAAAGGTGAGCAGGTTTTAGTGGTGGTATAGCCCCTAAGGTAGAGCCAATTTCTGCATTGTTGTAGGAGAACAGAGCAGTCATTCCTGGGGAGGATACTTTTTGTCTGCTTTCTGCAGTCAGTTGAGCAGAGGTCAGATTTGTTGGAAGCTGCTTAATTGTACAGGCAGTACTGCTCAGACCATGGAGCACAGCTTCATGCTGTTCTCTCAGCTGTCTGGTTCTTCTGCAATGATTGGCTCTGCTTTTTAACTGTTAACGTCTCACTACAGGCCTTCCTGTGAACATGCTGCCTTATGGCTTGAGACCAATGTGTGGGCACTAATCACCATCTGGAGAGAGAATGATATTCAGGCCCAGCTGAACTTGGCTGCAAGTAGTGTTTGAAGTGGATCATGGGAAGCTGTACACCAGGCTACTGCTTTTTTATGCTGCAAATCTTCATTCCACCACAGTTCCCTTGCAGGAGGTGGCTCTCCAAGTGCCTGCAGGAGCCATGGGAGCCGCTTGCATGTACTGAGGCAGGAGCAGCTTGTACTGATCAGCGGCTCCAAGCAGGGCAGCCCTTCCCGCTTCAGCCAATTCCCAGCGGTGCTGTGGAGCAAACTAGTGTGGGGTGGCAACAGCCCCTGCACAGAGGAACATGATATCACAGACAGCAAGAAACTTTTGCCTCAGGGTCATAGAATCATTTCAGTTGGAAAAGACCTTTAAGATCATCAAGTCCAACCACTAACCTAACATTGTCAAGCCCACCACTAAACCAAGTCCATCAACACCTCATCTATGTGTCTTTTAACTATCTTCAGGGAAAATGTCTCAGTAAGAGGCCTTGTGGGCTATACTTTGCCACTACAAGAGACAATGCTTCTGCTGAGTTTGAGATTGTATTCCCATCCAAAATATGCACATCTGCAGAATGCAGATTTGAGGGAACATATTAGTGCATGGCAAAGTATTGTAGTGCTTTTGAATGAAATGATTAACTTCCCCATTGCTGTCAGTTGGGGACGAGGACTGGTATCACATGCTTGTGATTTTTTTAATCCTACTCTGGATGCTCCCATAACTTAGAAAGGAAGATAAAATTGTATCAAATGTCATACCACTATTTTCCATTTGTTAAAGACATGCTTCTGCATCAGGAATAACTTAATGCCCCATGGCTTGTCTTACAATCTGCCTCTGTTTTCCTTTGCTTAACAGGGTCCAAGAGTATTTGCAGGGGAGAGGCAGGAAAGGAATGCAACTGCTAAGCTCCTTATGGCCTGCATTCTCCAGCTGTTAAGATGGATGGTTTATATACGTGGAAGTAGAGGTGAATTATTTTCTGCGTGAGGTGTGTGGTTTTATTAGAAAATGCATGTGTATCATTATGCGAAATTGTATGCATTTCTGAACAGAAGCATTTGAATTGTATTCTAACAACCCATCGTATAACCTGTTTGTTCTGATTTCATTTAAGCTGTGATAATCTAATAGAATGATTTTCTGAGTGCCACAGTTATTGGCCCCATACGTATTTTTCATACAGCTTAGATATGTACCTGAAGAGTCATTTGTTTACAAGAGTTAAGAATGTCTATACTCTTGATAAATCTATCATGAACAGCAGTGAATAAACTGCAGAAGTTTTGGATTGATTCTGATTTGGGTGTTTTATTAGAAGTATGGACAAGCATTTCTTTCTTTCTTTCTCCTGTGAGGTGCTTTTTTATTGCTACCTGGATTTTCTTTTCAGTGCCACTTCAGAAACAGAATGAAATCACTTGGATAGAAAGCAAACACACTTCTCGTTACCTCTGATGAAATCCCAAAGTAACTAAGTTTGGGCTACATCAAAACACGCCCCTCACATTTCCTAAATTTAATGATTTTTTTTTTGTATTAGATAATATGTTTAATCTGTTATAGGTGGTAGAGCTCGCAAAATCTGTGATTATGGTTTCTGTAGGAAGATCTGTATTTTAGGATGAGGGCTTTGTTAGAAGAATGGAGTCATGGATAAAGCAAATAAATGCTATTCTTATCACCTGGAGTCTTCTCCTGCATCTGCCACCAAAATAACCTGGAGGAGATCCTTAAATTTTGATAAGTAGTCACTTATTGTAGGTGTTTTATTTTCTACAAACCTGAGTGCTGTAAAAGTGCTGAGCTCATACAACCACAGCTGATGTCTAGTGGAGCTTTGCCTTGAAATACAAAGCACTTTAAAAGGCTGCATAATCTGATAAATCAAATTTTGTGTTTCAATTTAAGCCCCGAATTCTTGTGCTTTTCACTTTCACTGTACTTTGGTTCCCTTGTCTGAAAAAGGGGGACAGTAACAAAATTGACTTGGAATAGCTGAGGTAACTGGAGGAGAATACTGTAGAAACAACCAGGAGAAAATGAGCAACTCTGTAGTCAGCATAGGAGAGTCTGTTGTGTAATTAATAAGGCCAAGGACCAAAATTTGAGTGAGCATAACCAACACGTGATAATAACTCACTCTCTAAGCTTTGTCTATCCTGAGTGCTGAATGAGATAGGACTCCCAAGCGAAAAATTGTGTGTGTATAATTAACACCTATAACATAACATCTTTCTACAGTGGAGAGAAATTAATACTTCTGCTCTTGTCTATCCTGAACTCTCAACTCTTCAACTTTATGGCCTTTTTTACCTTACACGTTTTATTTCCTGTAATGAAAAGTTTATACACATCAAGGATGAGAATATATATGTAGATATGCATCTGGATATAAAACACCCTAAATTTTTATAGATACCTCGTACATGTAAAGAATATGCAGTGCAGACATGTAGATGGTCTTTTTTTCCAAAGGAAGTCCCCATTTGATAGCTTTGTTACTGTTAATAACCAGGTTGCATCCATGCTGAATGAGCAGCTGCACAGAATCAGGATATTGGAGATGATGCTTCCCTCTGGGTTGCTACAATAAACTCTTGTTTTGGTGCTTTGATTTAAAGCACTGAAAATCTCCAAGGAATGTATCAAGACGCCAGAGTATTCTTTTCCATTTGCAGTACAGTGGAGAAAATATTCTCAGGCTCTCCAGAGAGATAAATATGAGATTTCATTTAACTGTATTTAAAATGAAAGTGTGTTGAAAGCCCTTTATTGAATATTAAGTAGATCCTATTATAATATACCTCAGATATGAATATAGGATTTTCCTCTAATACTTTGCAAGCTACTGCTTATCTTGACTACAGAAGATACTTTATACTAAGGCTCATTTTGGCTATAGATTCAAGGATCCTAGGTCTAATATGGCCTGTAGGATGACTGAGCTGCACTAGTATTTGGTGAATGATTCATTGAACAGTGTTCACATCAGCTTCAAGGAAAAATACTTTTTCTTTCTGCTCACTGAACAGAAGGAGCTGCCATGAATAAGGGTATTGACAAGAGGCTAAAGGGATCAAATGGATAATGCATGAAGGGAAAACACACCCGTCGTCTTCATGCAGTAGGTAATAGGTAATATTGCTGTAATACATGCTTTTCCAAATGAGAATGGTTTGCATTTATATATATCTCACACTGAGAAGTGACTCAAAAATATTTTTTACAGACAGAATAGGAACTGTATGTGTAAGCAGGAAAAACATACATCAAAGTCAAGAATGCAGGAATCCTAAGTTCCAGAAATGGACATGTAAGTCTATGTATTATGTACCAACCAGATGAATTACTTTCCAAATAATTACATATTATTTCAGTGAACCATTATGACACACAACATACTACCTAGAGTTTGAATCCAAAACTTCGGGTGCTAGATTTGCAACCTTTGGTATTGATGCAGTTACTATCAAACTGCAACTACTATTCCTTTCCATCACAGTAGCAGCAGTAAACTGTTGTTCTATGTGGAGAATTTAGTAAAAGAGAGTTATACAGCACCACAACAGGGACAGCTATTTTGCAGGTAGTGTAGAGAAACATCTGGATTTGGGAACTGAAAAACAAAGCAATTCAGATTTGAAGCTGCCATGTTAGCAACAGTGGAGGTGGAGCTGTGCAGCATAAATGGAATGTAGAAGAAACCTAAATTCTGTAGGTAAGAGCTTCCACGTATCTAAAAACTGTGGTTTTTGTGTTTGAATTGAGACAAATTTGGGCACATTTTAACAGGATCGGAAAATAAACATCTTGTTTTCAAGATTGCTAAATGTTAAGGTCCTCCTCTGGCAACATATCCAGAAAGACCAAGCCACTGTTATATCACCAATGGTGTAGGTTTGAATGTCTCCAGGGTACAATTATTAGGCTGGGTGCTCCTGCCTGCCTTCTAGAAGAGAGCTGACATCAATGGCAAATAATCTTAACTAATATCAATTTTCCTATTATGTTTGTTTTGGTTTTTGATTTTTCTCCATAGTAGCTCTTTTTCTTCTTACTGAGTGGAGGTGAAAAAGCTGTAACTTGTATGACCCCCAGCATTACCATGAGTACTCCAGCTGTAAAAGTGACAGACCTTTATCCAGGAATCGAGGCAGCTCAGTGTTTCAAGTCTCTGTAACTCTCTCTTTTCTAGATTAGACTTTCATAGCTTAGCTGGCTGTTATTCACTAACCTGCTCTCAGACACACTAATTTTCACCCTTTATATCAAGCCTTAGTGACCCTCTCTGTGGAAGCTCATCCCCTTTTTACAGTCTTCCAGTTATTACGCCTGAGGCCAGCAAAGTCAAATGATGTATGTCTCAGGCAGGCATCTAATCAGAGTGATTTGTAGGCACTCTGAGAGGAACCAAAGTCCAACTAGTGTCCCAGTGATAAAAGCCCACTGATTAATCCCAAAGCTACACTTTGCTGTTTGCCATTTGTGCAGAATAAATAAAACATGATCCATTTCACGGTCAACTGCTGGAAAACGGTCGCTTGTTAAATTCTCTCTCTCATAAAAGTGAGAGAGAGAAAGAGGACTTGTCTGGGATTCTACCCTGACCTTTTTTTCCTCAGCTGAGATTGTTAATAGGTAGGTTTGGTGTTCCAGAAGTGTTTCCTAATGAGTACATGATTTAATATAGTAGATGCTGGTGGATTGATTTAATTTATTTTTTAATCGGTTTAGACAGGATTATATATCCATCCATAAATAGCTTTAAATGCATGATAAGCATATCAATGGACTGGCTGGCAAAGAGAAAGCAATCTTTCTGGAAGCCTGAAAACTAAGGAACCCAGAATGTGACCTGCTGCACAAGCTCCTGCTTTGTGTCTATGAATGTTTGACTGTTACGAGGCCTTTCTTTAATTCTTGAGAGTTCTTTTCCCAAAGAAGAAGGAAAATATTTATTGAGATACATTTAAAGTGGTTTTTTTTTCCTTGGTATTTCATCTATAACCTCATTGTATTATAAATTGCACTTGGAATACATACTTTTCCTTACATAATGTATCTTGCATTGCGTAAGATGACTGCAGTCCTTTGGCCTAAGGATCAGAAGTGAATGAAACCAAAGAAAGAGTAATTTACATATGTAATGGGAGATAGTAGTTTGCATCCCTTTTCCTAATTATAGTGCCTGAACTTCAAATGAAATTTTTTATATGGGCATAATGGTATAGAACAGTACATACTGCATCCTGTGAGAAATATATTGAGGAAAAGCAGACCATTGCTTTTGGTAGGATTTTTATGCACAGTTTTTTTGCAGAATCCAGTTTGCTGTTAAGCTGCCTTCAGGGTTCAGTGAGAGCAGACATCCTGAATCCAGGATGAGAGTGAAAGATTACACAGCTCTCTCAGGATACCTTTACAGCCAAATCTGAGATCTTTCATTGCAAGGGCAATGGCTTTTCACAAACAGTAGTAGAGCTACAAAAAGCACTTCTGTGCTGGGCAACCACATGATTGAATGATATGAAAGGCAAAATTATGGTATGGTGCTTTAGCCCTGGCTAGGTGCCAGATGCCCACCAAGTCGTTCCATCACTCCCCCTCTATCATTCCCACTCCCTGAACAGAGGAGAGAGAAATATAACAAAAGGTTCATGAGTGGAGATAAGAAAAGGGAGAACACTCAACAGTTAGCATCATGGGCAAAACAGATTCAATGTGGGGAGAAATGGTTTGATTTATTAATGAACAATCGGAACAGAGCAGGGAAAATGAGAAATAAAACCAAACCTTAAAACACCTCCCTCCACTCCTCTCTCTTCCCCCTCCTCCAGCGATGCGAGTGAATGGAGATTACAGTCAGTTCTTCTCAGGAGGAAGCCTCCTCACACTTCTACCTGCTACAGTGTGGGGTCCCTCCCATGGGAGACAGTCTTCACAAACATCATAGAATCATTATGGTTGGAAAAGACCTTTAAGGTCATCAAGTCCAACCACTGACCTCCCACTGCCAGGCCCATCACTAAACTAAACCGTATCCCTCAGTATTTCATCTACATGTCTTTTAAACATCTCCAGGGACGGTGACTCCATCACCTCCCTGTGCCCCATTCCAATGCTTAATAACCCTCTTGGTGCAGAAGTTCTTCCTAATGTCCATCTAAATCTCCCCTGGCACAACTTGAGCCCATTTCCTCATGTTCTATCACTCGTTACCAGAGAGAAGAGGTTGACTCCCTCCTCACTACAACTCCCCTTCAGATAGCCGTAGAGAGTGATCTTGTCTCCTCTCAGCCTCTTCTTTTCCAGGCTAAACATTCCTAGTTCCTTCAGTCGCTCCTTATGAGACCTGTGCTCCAGATCCCTCATCAGCTTCATTGCCTGTATCTGGACACACTCCAACACTTCATTGTCCTTCTTGTAGTGAGGGGCCCAGAACTGGACACAGCAATCAAGGTGCTGGGGACAATCACCTCCTTGATCTTACTTACTATTTCTGATACAAGCCAGGATGCCATTGGCCTTCTTGACTACCTGGGCACTACTGCTGGCTCATGTCGAGCTGGCTGTCAATTAACACTCCCAGGTCTTTTTCCACTAGACAGAGTTGCAGCTACTCTGCCCCAAGCCTGTAGCTCTGCTGGGGCAGAGTGGCACAAGTGCAGGATGCGGTACTTGACATCGTTAAACCTCATGCGATTGGCCTTGGCCCATCACTCCAGCCTGTCCAGGTCCCTCTGAAGAGCCTGTTCTCAAGCAGGTCCACGGCCCCACCCAGCTTGGTGTCATCAGCAAGTTTACTGAGGGTGCACTCAATCCCCTCATGAGATCATTGATAAAGATGTGAAACAAAACAGGTCCCAGCACTGAGCCCTGGGGAACACCACTGGTGACTGCCCACCAACTCGATTTAACTCCATGCACTACAATTCTCTGTGCCCAGCCATCCAGCCAGCTTTGTATTCAGAGTAGGTCCATCCAAGCCATGGGCAACCAGTTTCTCCAGAAGGATGCTGTGGGAGACTGTGTCAGAAGCCTTACTAAATTCTACGAAGACCATATCCACAGCCTTTGCCTCATCAACTAAGCAGGTCACCTTGTCATAGAAGGAAATCAGATTGGTCAGGCAGGACCTGCCCTTCATAAAGCCATGTTGGCTGGGCCTGAACCCTTGGTTATCCTGTATGTGCTTCAAGATAGAACTCAGGATAATCTGCTCCATAACCTTCCCCTGCACCAAGGTCAGGCTGACAGACCTGTAGTTCCCAGGATCCTCCTTCTGACCCTTCTTGAAGATGAGTGGGTCCTTCCCATGGACCACAGTTCTTCACAAACTGCTCCATCATGGCGCCTTACGAAAGGGGAAGCTCCTCACACTCTGCCCCAACTTGGGTCTTCCACGGGGACAACAGTCCTTAGGAACTGACTGCTCTGACGCGGGTCCTTTACGGTCTCACAAGTCCTGACAGCAAACCTGCTCTGGCATGGGATCCTCTCTCCCCACAGATTCCCAGGTCCTGCTAAGAACTTGCCCCAGGGTGAGCTTCCCTCAGAGTCACAGCCTCCTTCAGGCATCCACCCACTCCAGCGTGGGGTCCTCCATGGGCTGCGAGTGGATCTCTGCTTCCCGGTGGCCTCCATGGACTGTAGGGGGACAACCGGCCTCACCATGCGCTGCACCATAGTTCACAAAGAAATCATTGCCTGGACACCTCCTCCCTCTCCTTCTCCACTGACCTTGACGTTGGTGGAGATGTTTTTCTCACATTTTCACTCCCTTCTGCTGCTGCTGCAGTTCAGCGACTGCACAGCAACTTCTTCCCCTTCTCAAATACATTATTCACAGAGGCATTACCTCAGATACTAATTGGGTCAGACACTAATTGGGACCTCAGACACAGGCCTGGGTCAGCTGCAGAGTCCATCTTAGAAATGACTAGCAATGACCCTATCAGATACAGGGGAAGCTTCTGGCAGATCTTGTTTAAAGAAGCCACCCATATAGGCCCCTGCTACCAAAACCTGGCCCAGACAAAGCCACTACATATGTTTAGGGGAAAGATACAGAAATGGCATATCACTTTGAAGGCCTGAAGCTCGAATGAATCCCAGTTTTAGAAGATGAGTAGTATTTTCTGTACAAGCTAGGACTGCTGATAGGCATCACTGGCCAATGAAACTCTTATACTGGTGACTGGAAGCCATGACTAGGTGTGCCACAAAGACAGAAGTGAGAAATAGAAAAGGATATTTTTTTCCACTAAGTGATTTAGTAGAAAGGTAGGTGGAGAAAAGAAATCAAAAAATCTTTGTTCCAAGAACTATAAGGAAATGGGCTTTAGAGAATCATAGAATTGTTTCAGTTGGAAAAGACCTTTAAGATCATTGATTACATTCAGTAACTCAACACTGAGAAGTCCATCACTCAACTATGTCCCTCAGCACCTCATCTTGACAGCTTTTAAATATCTCCAGGAATAGTGACTCTACCTGTGCCAGTGTCTGACAACTCTTTCAGTGAAGAAACTTTTTTACTTATAGCACGCTCTGGATTTACTCTTTCTGTTTCCCTAAGTAGTGCTATATTTGAGAAATGTCTGGCTGTAACAATTAATTACATCTGACACCCCAATTTAGAATTGTAGCATGAGAGAAGTACCTATTTAAGTTCCTAGAGCAGGTGTGGTTTTGCCCCTTGGATTTCTGTTCATTCTAGTTTTGTTCTGTAATTTTATTAGAGGCACCTAGGTTTTGAATTGTTCCTTTGTTCTTGGCAATAGCACATGATAGAAGAGTTGGAAAGACACAGCCTGATCTGGAAGGAGTCATTCTTAATTCTGAAGAGACACTTACTAATGCAACCATTTCCAGAAGACATGAGCACTTCAGTCTCTAAATCAGCCTAAGTGAGTTCCAGATGCTCAGGTGGAAACTAAAGACCAAAAGGCCCAAATCAATTTTCGTGTCTGAAAAGATTCTATGTGCCAGGGCAGACTATAGGATCAATTCAGAACTGTAGGGATCCTTTCCTCTCTCCCATTTTTCTCTCTAGCTCTGTAGCTAGAAGAGTAGGCAACACATCATTCAAAGCTAGCAGCATTGATGCTAACGGTGGCATGCCTTTTTTAGAGGAAAGGAGTGCTTTGTTGACAGTATAGACTTTTGCTTTATGATTTGGGCATGTTTGGGTAACAAGATGTATGTAGTGATGTCAGCTATGAAAGTATTACAGGAGCTTTACCTAGGTTTGTGACAGCTGCCAGAATTTGTCTGTCGTCAGACTCATACTCACGTTTTCTCTTTCTTGAAGTGCTTCAGCCCGGACTGGGAGATCCTTACATACTGTTGTAACAGTGTGTTAATAATTCTTAGATAGGAATATTTGAAAATTAAAACCCTGGCCCTTTTCCTCTCCACATACCTATACATTCAGCAGTTCTGTTTTCCATACAAATGAAGAATATTATGGAAAAAACAAATTATTTTTGTTGTTAAAAAATCAAATTTAATTTTTCATTTGATTCTTCAGGCTGCTTGGGCACCTATGCACCAAATTACTGTTACTAAAATAGCTTTTATTGAAGAGAAATCTTTCGCTGTGTCCTGCAATGCAATGGTAGTAATACATAGCCTCACGGGAGAAAAAAAGCCCGCCAGTACAACTTTGGTAAGCCATAGTGTCTTCTTTCTGCTTTTCCAGTTGAGTACCAATGTTGTGTTTCTTGCAATTGAAGCTTTTACTTTTCTTATGAGCACAATTGTTGCAGTCTTCCTGGGATTTCTTCCCAGTGAGATTAATGCCAGTGAACTGCCCAAGAATAACAGGGCACTGCAGCCCCAGTCTCTCATCAAGAAGGAGCAAATATCATTCACTAGAATAAAAAAATGTTTAACCTTTTCCTAGGGTCCTTCCTATTGACCGACGAAAAGGAAACTGTCTGTACAGAGAGGACAGAGAAAAGATGTAGCTTTTATAATTTAGACCTCATGGGATTTTTTTTTTATTTCGCTGCATATATGTTTGTTGAATCCCAGGCCAGAATACATTAATTTTTTTTAAAGCTTATTGTCTCTATTCTTAGCAACAGTTAGCAATTCACTAGAAAGACTAAGCAATGGGGCTAAGCAATCAAGCTTTACAGAATGGTACAGTTAATCTGTGGTAGTTCTGAATTACAAATCTAATATGCCAAAAAAATTGGTTTCTCTATTAGTTTGGTAATTAATGCCAGCACCCTCAAATAAGTTTTTAAAAACCACATATTCCTACCTACTACTGAAAAGAATTTGGATCTTTTAGTTAACCTTTCTGTTCCTCCTCGTGCCATATACTCCTGCGATGGTATTGAACTTGGCATTAATGTAATTAGCGGGAAGAACCTTTGAATCTGTAGAAACATCTTCCTTTTTTGTTTGTCCATGAAAACATCTTTCTGGATAGTTATTAGCTGGGAAAGTGAACATAATTGAGGCACAAATAACACATTCTCTTAAAGTTTTTTTTTGTAAGTACAAAATCAGACTCAGAAATAATTCTGAATTCTTACTAAATGTGGTTTTCATTTGTGTTTTGAGCTTCACATGTCCATCTATGACTGTTTTTCATGCTTGAAACATGAGGTTTTCTGTGTTTGGTTACTACTTGTAGTGCAAGATGCTTTAGGAAGACTGGTATTTTTGAGTTATTACTAAGCTGGTAAAGAACCATCTGTTCCAACATGGAAAACATCTCCTTGGATGACCAACTTTAAGAAAAGGCATTGCGAGATAGCTGGGAAGGAGTATCCTGCTCACTCAGAACTGACGCATCATTGATGGCATCCTTGCAGAATGCACCCGTAGTTACCATGTGGCTTCTACTCACTCTCTGTTACATGCAGTGCTCTTCCTGAAACTTTGCAGTGAAGCATCTTCTGGGATGTCAATTCATCAGATCGTAGGTCTTTGTTCTTCCTAGGAAGTCTATTGTCTGGTAGGTAAATGCTGGGGTACTGCTTGAAATCAGTAGAAAATGTACATGTAGAAGAACACTTGAAGGAAAGAGATCTGCACTGTTTTGTTGGGGTTTTTTTTTGGGAGTTGGGTTTGTGGTTTTTTTGGTCATGGTGGTGGATTTAATTATATGTTCACTTCTTAACTGCTGTTCCCGTTTATGGGATCACAAGCTCCATGCTAAATGAATCATGGTTTCAGGTAAGCAACTGATAATGACAGGGTAAGAAAGTGTCAGGATTCCAGGTTTTGCATTGTTGTGCATCTCCAATGTGAATACACATGTAGACAGCACACATCAAAGATGAACAAGGTCAGGCAGATAACCCATCTTTTTAATACCTAGCTTTGTTCTGAAAGTGCAGAAACAGTATTTTCCATTTAGTAGGAAGCTTCATGTTTTTAAAGTCTACCTTGTCTCAGGGCAGAAACAAGAACAAAGAGTTTGGGACCAAAAATGATTGTATGTTTGTGAAATGTCTTTCAAAACCAGTGTCATTATGGAGAAACTGGTTTAATTTTAACAAAAATTGTTACTGAATTTCAAATTTTACTTTATTTTGAGTAACTGTTTTGAAAACAGAATTGGTTGTAGTGGAATCTTCATATTTTTCCCAAACTGAGTACTGGTGCATAAAAAAGACATTTCAGCAAACAAGGATTTTCTAATGGGGAAGAAGAACAGGCATTCTGTCTTGCAACTTGTTCTTGGGCTTCACTAAGGGCTGATTGCAAAATGTCAGCATGGTACATGAGGAGGTCTGCAATCCCTAGAGCAGCCAGTGGTGAGAACACACATAAATCAAGCGGTTCCTAGGCTGGAGAGGAGGAGAAATGGAACTACTGGAATTACAAATGAGAAATCTTAGCTAGGTTAAGTAAATGACATCCTAGTTTCTGCCTGTCTAATATAATAGAGCAGTCAGAGACAAAAAGAAAGGTTACTTAAAGCAATTGGCTGGCAAGGTAGAATTTTCAGAAGATTTGTGTTAATTCATTTCTGTGTTTAAGACTTCCAAATTAGGCTTTTTTTAAGAGACACCTTTTATCTTTTTAAGCTCTTGGAGTCTATGCGATAATTTATTTTTTAACATGTGTAGTTAGCCTTTAACCTTTGAGAGAGAGCAAATGGATTTGGTGAGATGATTTAGAACTTATACTTTTGGATGCCTCATTTACTACACAGAATTGTAGGCAGAGGCTTTTTTTAATTCTCCCAAACTCTACCTGCATGTGTTCTAATGTCTCCTCTTATCTGCTTGAATGATCCTCTCTAGTGAGTGCTGCTTTATGCAAACCACAGCACAGCCAAACTCTCGGAGACTGAATGAGTGACAGTATATATTTTCAAGGTACGCTAAATGAGAAATGTGCAATTTAAGCAAAGCATTCACACATTTGAATGAAAGACTGAAACTGTTGAAACTGCAGCTGCTGACAGGAAATTGATGTACCAGTTACTATTTACCTAGCAGAAATTAGTTCTCTGCGATCAGTTTTATTAAACTGGATGGAAGTGCGGGTATTCCCTCAAGAGGGTTAAAAAACCATTCCCTTCAAAGTCAAGAGTTAAATGTGCTTCTTCCCTGCATCATTGCTATTTTTTCATCATGACCCTTGTTGTTTTTTTCCTAAAAAATATCACTATGAAATAGACTAGTAAGGTTTTCTAGTTGGCATATAAACCTATCCAGAGCCTTCCCTTACACTTTGACACCAGCTGGTCAGTGACAGGAGCTCCACAAGAGGAATTTCTTCAATCAGTGTGTTCTCCTATGGGGCACAGGCAAATGTATCAGGGCTCCACCTTTCATTTGCTGTATACACAGGCCAGGAAACCTGCAGTAGAGTGTAATGTTATGTCCGAATAAAAAGGTTATTTTCTGTTCCAAAGCGGTAGCTTTTTCCTAAAGCAGACAAGTCCCAAGGGAATCTTGCTGTTATGAAGATGTTCAGGTGTTTTTACACTCAAATGCTTCAGGGCTGCTTGATCCGTTGGTGTTTTCCCTACTGTGAGGATGTAAATTAATATTTATTATTAATATGGCACTGCAGTGGGCAAGATGCACCAGACTTGTTAACTTTGCCATGTTAATCTGTCTCTCAAGGTATTTGAAGCCTGCTACTAGATAGGAGAAGATCTGCATGTGTCAGATTTTTTTGAACTGGAGAGGATAAAAGAAGCTCTTAAGCCCAAGGCATTCTAGTAATAGAGGCCTGGCATGTAGTCCAAAGTAATGGCAACTGCTCTGCTTCCTTTTAAGCAAAGACAGGCAGATGGAGACACAGTTTTGCTCAATGGGAATACAATGGTTGCAGCCTTTTTACTAATTGTGCCCAGGCTTTGGTACACGTGAGAGTAGATACATGATACTTAAATGATGAAAAGTGCCTTCATGTTACTGTGAAAGACCAGAGTGGATGGCTGTAACCTGGCAGATGACTCAGAGTCCAGTGTTTTTACAGACTGAGGGCTCTTCACTAGGAGCTCCATAAACCAGCTTTGTCTTACCTGTCTACTTTCCCAGTAAAATGGAAAGCAGATGGATTGTGGGTTTTGTCTACCTGTAGTAAATCTATCTGGGAACTAACCGTGGAACTAATCACGTGTATTTTTCAAGTCTATGTGCCTAAAATTAAACACTTTCATCCACATCAGTCACTTCAGGCACTGGAAAGAAAAAATAGGTCTTGCTTTTCAGAGCAGATAATTCAGTGATGGAACTTGCAAGAAGCAAGGTAACAATTAATGGCAGATGAAAGTAATCAGCACATTAAAAATTCCAAATTCTAGGCAAACTTTCAAAAGCCATGTTTGAATGTTTAGGCCACTGTGTTTCTTCATAATAAAGATTTTCTTCCTCTATATTTTTTTCCACCACTTGTTTTAGGGATTTTTTCCTTCCCTTCAATCTGTTTCAGTTATCACAAATCTAGTTTATTGTTTGTAAATCACAGGAGAACAGAATAATGGAAATACGGCTGGAAAGGTTATTGAGAGATTTCCTAGCCCTTCAGTTCTTCCTAGTGAGAAACACAGATATTAAAGTCAAGATATGCAACAGAGCACAAAGTAAAAGGCTGTTCCCCTTTGTTGGCTTGGGCTGTGTCAGAGGAAGGTAGTGCTACCAGGAGATTAAAAAAAGATACAGTCTGAAAAACAACAAAGTTGAAACAGGAGGATAGCTCTTTCATACCAAGGAGGCCTCCAACACCACAAAATCACAGACTCACAGATTGGCAGGGGTTGGAAGATGCCTACAGAGATCATCTAGTCCAACCCCCCTGCCAAAGCAGGTCCACCTAGATCAGTTCACACAGTAGAACACCCAGGTGGGTTTTGAAAACCTCCAGAGAAGGAGAATCCACACCCTTCCTGGGCAGCCTGTGCCAGGGCTCTCTCATCTTCACAGGAAAGAAGTTTTTCCTCATGTTCAAGTGGAACTTTTTGTGTTCCAGCTTTTGTCCATTACTCCTTGTCCTGTCACTGGACAATACAGAAAAAAGTGTTGTCCCATCCTCTTGACATGCTCCTTTTAAATGCTTAGAAGTATTAATGAGATCCCCCCTCAGTCTCCTCTGTGCTGAGCAGCCCCACATCCCACAGCCTTTCCTCATAAGAAAGATACTCCAGTCCTCTGATCATATTGGTGGCTCTGTGCTGGACTCTCTCCAGAAGTTCCCNTCTGGGGAATCAGCCAGTCCTCCCAGTTTGGTGTCATCAGTCAACTTGCTGAGGGTACACTCTGTCCCCTCACCCAGGTCATTGATGAAGATACTGAACAAGACTGGCCCCAAAACCGATCTCTATGGAACAGCACTGGCCGCTGGCCTCCAACTCAATTCTGTGCCATTGATCACCACCCTCTGGGCTGTGTCGTTCAGCCAGTTCTCAATCCACCTCACCGTCTACTCCTGCAACCCACACTGCCTGAGCTTTCCTCAGAGGATGTCATGGGAGACAATGTCAAAAGCCTTGCTGAAGGCCAGGTAGATGACATCCACTGCTCTCCCCTCATCCAGCCAGTCAGTTATATTCTCATAGAAGGCTATCAGCTTGTTAAGCAGGATTTCCCCTTGGTGAATCTATGTTGGCTCTCCCTGATAACCATCTTTTCCTTCATGTGTTTTGAGATGGCATCCACCATGAGTTGTTCCATCGCCTTTCCAGGGATGGAGGTGAGGCTGACCAGCCTGTAGTTTCCTGGGTCTTCATTTTTGCTTTTTTTGAAGACTGGAGAGACATTGGCCTTTCTCCAGTCCTCTGGCACCTTACTTGTCCTCCACAATCACTTTGAAAATGGTGGAGAATGGCTTAGCAATAACATCAGCCAGCAACCTTAGCACTCATGGGTGCATCCCATCAGGTCCTATAAATTTATGCTTGTCCAACAGATCTCTAAATCTCATCCTCATCTACCAAGATAAAGTCTTCTATTCTCCGGACTATTCTACCGTCCTCCAGGGACTGGGCTTCTGGAAGGCCAGCCTTGGCAGTGAAGACTGAAGCAAAGAAGACATTCAGTAGTTCCACCCTCTCTGGATCCTCCATCACCAAGACACTCTCCTTGTTCACCAGTGGGTACACATTCTCCCTAATCTTCCTTTTTCTTCTGATATATTTGAAAAAGCCTTTCTTGTTTTCCTTTACTTCCTTTGCCAATTCCAAAAGGGCTTTGGCCTTTGTGCGTTTGTCCCTGCATGCTCTGGCAAGGTTCCTATACTCTTCCCAAGCAACCAGGCCCTTTTTCCACCTTACAGGGATTTGTTTATTCTCCCTGAGTAGTTCCAGTAGTTCTTTTTTCATCCACATAGGCCTCTTACCTCCATTTCTTGATTTTCTACTTGGGGGGACACGCAGATCTTGGGCTTGGAGGAAGTGGTACTTGAAGATCAACCAGCTCTCTTGGGTACTCCTACCTTCTAGAATACTAGCCCTTGAGATTCTTCAAAGCAGGTCTTTGAAGAGGCCAAGGTCAGCTCACCTGAAGTCCAGGGTCACAACCCAGCTTGGTATCCTGCTTCTTCCAGATAGGATCTTGAACTCCACTATCTGATGGTCACTGCAGCCAAAGCTACCTCCAACCTTCACATCTCCAACCAGACATTTATTTGTTATCAGAAGGTCCCACCTTGCCTGTTTGCCTGTCTTTCCTAAATAACACATAGATATTCATGGCTGTGCTCCAGTCATGGGAGCTGACCCACCATGTCTCAGTAACAGCAATGATATCATGGCCCTGCATCCTCACCTCCATCTCCAGTTCCTCCTGCTTATTCCCCAGGCTGTGTGCACTGGTGAACAGTGATTACTTGCTTACTGGTGAAGGGGCCTACTTGAACACACAGGTTTCCTTGGATGGGTGCAAGAGGATCCTGCCTGATTTGATACTCCCTAAGGGTGGTACCAAAAGCCTTCTGCTTCTCATCTTGGTGCAGGGCTGAGGAGCACTCATCATTGCATTTCCTGCTCTGAAATCAACTCTAACATGGTTTTTTTTTTCCTTACAGTCCTACCTCTATTTTAAGGCACTGCTGTGAGAAGGTAGCTGCAGGGCTTCAGATGCAGAGAGACAGGGTCTCCAGATTGGATGTGAGACTGAGGATGCATGAATTCTGAGAAAAGGTAGAAATAATTAAAGCAGGCAGAGCAAACTGGCAAGGAGCTGATGGTGGTTACACTGTAACTTTGCCCAGGAAAGATTGGAGATGGAATTTTTTTCTCTGCTGCATAACAGGATCAGCTTTATCTAAGTGTTCTTGAAAGACAGCTGCCTATGGAGATCTCCTGGTGGCATAGGCATTTAAGAACACTTTAGACAATCTATTGTTCACTTTATTATCCTTAGTATTCGTAAAGTTTTCTCAGATGTGCCACAATCTCCCATTAGTGCCATTGTCTTCTGGCAGAAGGGTTTTCTTTCTCTACTGGTAGTCAGAGCACAGCATACTCTCACTTTGTTTGCAGTATTTCAGCATCTCACTCAACTTATTCTTGACTTTGACAGTGTCTTTGACATGTATGGGCATGATTTTAATGGTCTGAGTTGTCTCTGGCATTGTGACAAATGAACCTACAAACCTCAATTTTCAAACCATTACAGTTTCTAAAGCTAGATTGCAAGTTTCTAAGAACATCTACAATCTTACAAATTCTTACATATTCTACAAATATGAATTTTATTAATTTGAAGCAATAAATGGCTGAAGAGTATTTTTTTGCCATACTTGCCATAAACAATTACTAAATAACTATGTGCACAGCCCAGTCACAGCTCATGGTTATAATACTTTTCAGTATTCAGTATTTCAAACTGAAATCTTATTAAATTAAAACATATAAATTTAAGCCACCACTAACACAGTTAAAGGAGCAATTAAGCATTCTGGTTACTTGCTGTTGTTACCTGTTGGCCAACAAAAGTGACAGGCACTGCCATAAATGCATAAATGGTTAGTAACATGCTGGTCAGGTAGCTGAATTCCTTGTGCTCAACTGCACTGCTAAGCAATGAGTCAAGGTTGGTGGTGTGAACAAACAAGTGTATGCTTGCTTCTGAACAGACATGTAAGCAAGTAGTGATCTGTCTTGTTTCTTAAATGGCATTTTACATTTCCCATGCAGACCAACTACTTCATAAGCACTTAATTCCATCCTTTCAGATGATGGTAAATACTCTCTTTTTAAACAGCAAAACACAGTCAAAGCATATGTGTCAAGCCCTGTTTTGTAAACCAGCTGTGAACTGGTAAAGCAAGCTTTAAACTGAAGGGCTCTGGGGGTGAGGTACAAAATAGCAGCGCTCATGCCATCCCATTCAAGTAAGAAGCATGTCAGGGCAACAAAAGCAGTGACGAATGCACCCAGCTTCATGCTAAGATGAGAATCAGAAGACTGACCACCTCAAGGGAGCATCTAACTCAGACAATCTTCTTGCACCTGTCAAGGGAAACCTGTGTGCTCGAGTAAACCTCTGCTTTGCCTGTATACAAACACACCCAGCCTAGGGAATAAGCAGGAGGAACTGGAGAGGAGGGTGAGGATGCAGGGCCATGACTTCATTGCTGTTAATGAGACTTGGTGAGTGTGAGCTCAGCTCACATAACTGGAGCACAGATGTGAATGGCTGTGTGCTGTTAAGGAAAGACAGGCCAACAAAGTGAGGAGTTGGAGTTGCTCTCTATGTGAGAGAACAATTAGAGTGCATTGAGCCTGGGTGGGGATGATTGGAGGATTTAATATTTATGGGTGAAAATTAAGGGGCAGGGTAATGTGAATGATACTGTTGTGGGAGTTTACTACAGGCCATCTAATCAGGAAGAGGGAGAAGATGAAGCCCATCTCAAACAGCTGAAAGCAGCCTCATGATTGCAGGCTCGAATTTTCATGGGGCACTTCAACCACTCTGGTGTTTGCTAGCAAAGCCACACAGCTAAGCATACACAGTGTAGGAGGTTCCTGCAATGCATTGATGACAATGTCCTGACACAGGTGGTTGAGAAGCCAATGAGGAGGGGTGCGCTGCTGGACCTTGTGCTAGCAAATAAAGAAAGTTTGTTTGGGGACATGAAGGTTGGAGGCAGCCGGTGACCATGAGATAGAGGAGTTCAGGATGCTGCATGGAAGCAGCAGGACAACAAGTAGGATTGTGACCCTGGCCTTCAGGTGAGCAGACTTTGGCCTCTTCAAAGACCTGCTTCGTGGAATCTCCTGGGCTAGGATTCTAGAACGTAGAGGTGCCCAAGAAAGCTGCTTAATCTTCAAGTGCTACTTCCTCCAAACCCAAGATCAATGTATCTCCATGAGTGTAAAATCAGGTAAAGGAGGTAAGAGGCCTGCATGGATGAACAGGGGCTTCTGAAACAACTCAAAAGAAAGAATGAAGGCTATGAAATATGGAAAAAAAGGCTTGGTTACTTGAGAAGAGTGTAGGAATGTTGTCAGGTTATGCAGAGATGTAACATGGAAGGTTAAAGCCCTCTTGGAATTGAATCTGGGGGGGGATGAAAAGGAAAACAAGGTCTTCAAGTATACCAGCAGCAAAAGGAACACTAGAGAGAATGTGAGCCCACTGCTGAATAAGGTAAGTGCCCTGGTAACAGAGGATGCAGACAAAGCACAGTTACTGAATGCTGCCTTTGCAAAGGTGCTCTCCATTTTTTGATGACCACAGAGGAGAGGTCAAGTGCCGGAGGGCTGGAGAAAGGCCAGTGTCACTCCAGTCTTCAAAAAAAGCAAAAATGAAGACCCAGGAAACTACAGGCTGGTCAGCCTCACCTCCATCCCTGGAAAGGCGATGGAACAACTCATGGTGGATGCCATCTCAAAACACATGAAGGAAAAGATGGTTATCAGGGGAGCCAACATAGATTCACCAAGGCGAAATCCTGCTTAACAAGCTGATAGCCTTCTATGAGTATATAACTGACTGGCTGGATGAGGGGAGAGCCGTGGATGTCATCTACCTGGCCTTCAGCAAGGCTTTTGACATTGTCTCCCATGACATCCTCTGAGGAAAGCTCAGGCAGTGTGGGTTGCAGGAGTAGACGGTGAGGTGGATTGAGAACTGGCTGAACGACACAGCCCAGAGGGTGGTGATCAATGGCACAGAATTGAGTTGGAGGCCAGCGGCCAGTGCTGTTCCATAGAGATCGGTTTTGGGGCCAGTCTTGTTCAGTATCTTCATCAATGACCTGGGTGAGGGGACAGAGTGTACCCTCAGCAAGTTGACTGATGACACCAAACTGGGAGGACTGGCTGATTCCCCAGAATCCGGCTGCCATTCAGCAGGATCTTGACCAGCTCGAGAGCTGGGCAGAGAGGAACTTCATGAGGTTCAACAAGGACAAGTGCAGAGTCCTGCACCTGGGAAGGAACAATCCCATGCACCAGTACAGGCTGGGGATTGACCTGCTGGAGAGCAGCTCTGCAGAGAGAGACGTGAGAGTTATTGTAAACAGAAAACTAACCATGAACCAGCAATGTGCCGTCATGGCCAAGAAGAGTGTAGCCAGCAGGTCAAGGAAGGTTTTTCTCCCTCTCTACTCTGCTCTGATAAGACTAAATCTGGAATATTGTGTCCAGTTCTGGGCTCCACAGCTCAAGAGAGACGGGGAGCTTCTGGAGAGAGTCCAGCATGGAGCATGGGGCCACCAATATGATCAGGGGACTGGAGCATCTTCCTTATGAGGAAAGGTTGCAGGATGTGGGGCTGTTAAGCCTAAAGGAGAGAGAAGACTGAGAGGAGACCTTATCAGTGCTTAAAAATAAAGAATTAGTGTCTACCGAATGGGGCAAGGGACAGAAGCTGGAACACAGGAAATTCCATTTGAAAATGAGGAACACTGTGAGAGTGAGGGAGCCCTGGCACAGGCTGCCCAAAGAGCTTGTGGAATCTCCTTCTCTGGAGGTTTTCAAAACCCGCCTGGATCTGTTTCTGTGCAACCTGATTTAGATGGACCTACTTTAGCAAGGGGATTGGTCTAGATGATCTTTAGAGGTCTCTTCCAACACCTGCCATTCTCTGATTCTGTACGCTGATATTACTGTTTTAGAAGTATTTATCTCTTAGTTCTGTCACTGAAGATAGAAACACTTATTTTTCAAAAATATAGTGGAGATTGCCAGAAAAATGTTAAGATGTGCATTTTAGGAAACCTTAATATATGTGCTTGTTAGCTGCCTGCAAATGAGACAGAGACCAAGGCCAATTAGAATAGGGGTGGTAAAAGGCACTACAGGCTTGCTTTCATTCATTCCAGGACACAAAGAAGATGAAACTAAGAACAACTTTTAGTGTGCAACAGCATAACAAAGGCATCTAGAGAGTACACAAAGCAGATACCTTCCTTAAGAGTTTCTTCTACTTTTTGAAGGAGCCCAGAGACTCAGCCCAGAGAAATTCTGTTTCAAGGTCCCATCCTCACCCATTGAATTTTTCCTGGCTACTGTTGCAGACCTGCCCACGTCCAGGGTCAACAAGACTGTGTGAGAACAGAAAAAAAAAAAACAAACCTACAACCTGACAGACACGGGCATATGTACCTTAAGTGAAAAGCTTTAAATATTGGACAAAAGAATTATGCCATCAGCATGCTTTAGTCCCTTATATTTACGAGCAGTTATCAATTCACATATTTTTTGGAGTATGGCAGAGAACATTGAAGATAGTCTGATACCTTGGGATGCTGAGCCTTCTACAGTTGACAAACAGACCTGAGAATTGTTGCAAGAATAAGACACTAGAGAGAGGAAGTGGATTATATAGTTCTGTATGTCTGTCATATAAGGTCTGAGAGCAAGCCAAGTGAGTAGTGTTATATTTGTAATTCAAAGAGTGCAAGGGAGGATCCCAGGACAGACAGCTGTTGACAAGCTCCCGAGGATCAAGCAACAGTGTTGGACAGGAGACACTCAGCCACCCACAGTATTCCCTGAAAAGAGGGTAACTTGTTGGGTAAACTATTCTACATACTTACTAGCACCATGAATTAGGAGCATAGAGACTTTCTTATGAGGACTGGGACTGTTTAGTCTAGAGAAGAGGAGACTGCAGGGGGATCTCATTAACATTTACAAATATCTAAATGATGTGTGTCAGGAGGTTGGGGCATCCCTTTTTTCTGTTGTATCTGGTGACAGAACAAGGGGTAATGAGATAAAGCTGGAACACAAAAAGTTCCATTTAAACATAAGAAAAAACTATTTCACTGAGGATGACTTCTGTGCTTTATAGAAATTTGCAGATACTAATACATTAAATTGCTTAGCTACCTTTAGACTGCATGTGATCTAGAAGCAAATCATTTTGTTCTACAAAGCCTGAGAAAGTTTCTTGCATGGGAACAAGCTTCTCATCCCTTTGTAATAAGGAAAAAGTATGAAAAAGGATGTTGTTTGCTAAATATAATTTCTGTAAGTTATCAACCAGGTGAGGCTGGAGGAAGAGGGTTTGACCAACTTTTTACAAAGTGTTTGAGTCAGTGGTATAAGTTATATTTATGAAATTACTGATTCACATCTAAATTAAATAATTTCCCTACTATTGCCAAAGCATTAAAGCCAGAGCCAGGTCATATGTGATACTCCTCCATCCAATCAAAAGCAGATTAAAAAAATGCTTAAGTACCACTTTCATTAATATCAACAATGGAAGATTAGATTTTCCTCAGATTTGTTCTTTTGAGCTGCAGAGGATACATGTATATCTGTGTTGATTGTGTGTCTGAATTAGCAGACAACACATTAGAGGCTGGTTTCCTTGCCAACCAGTGCTTAAATGTAATGTTTCCTACAACAAAATAAAAGTAATAGTGGTTTAAAAAAAAACACAAAACAAAAAACAATAGAAAACATCTCCAAAAAAAATTGTACTAAATTATTGGAACCTCCCTTAATATTCTTAAGTCTTTAAAAACATATCTAAACTTGAGGGCACAGTTCTTCCCTGCAGCGTGAGACTGTGCCCAGTGTAAAGAAATAAAGGATATTAACCACTTAGTGTAACTTGCTTTGTATTAGTAGCTAAGTGTGCTGAAGCCTTAGGCTGCAAGCTGTGAACTTGACTCTGATATGCTGAACTTTCATGTAGTTAAGTAAAAGGAGGCCTCAGAGCCAGTTCAAGCTGGAAGATGAGGAAACAAGGAAGACCACTACTCTCACCAGCAGAAGCTGCAACTTTAGAAATAACAAAAGAAATGTCATATGTAGAGACAATGAAAGGACTCAATGAGGCATGGGAAGACTCAAGACTCTAGTGTTACTACTGGTCAGAACTGTTACAATAAGCATGAGGAATTTAGATCATAAAGGTATAGTTGCCCAGGTACATAGAGGTCCCTCTATGGAAGCATCCAGCTTGAGCTGTTTCTACTGCTATATCACTCAACTTGCCTTATTGGATTTAAAGCCTGAGATTCTTCTATGGGATACACAGGGTAGAGAAGCTTCTCTAACACACAAATATTTTCCTTTGATGACTTTGCCAGACTGAAGAGGCAAAAGGTAGACTTGCAAATTGAGCATGAATTCAAGGTCCAAGTTACTGAGGTTTTTATTCTTTGTTTATAGAATGTTAATATTATATAAATCACATGGTGGTGCTGACTCAATTTCCTGCCTATGAATGACCTCATTCCTATTGGAAGAAGGAAGTACATATGAATAAATACATCAATATTATAAAATACTTATCAAAACCATTCAGATGACAAGTGCTGTAGCAATTCATTGGAATAAGGGTGGGTTTTTGTCACTAGTTTACAGTTTTAATGGCTAGTATTTGCTTGGTTTTTTTCTCTGCATTGATCTGGTCACAGAAGAAAGCAAAGCAAATTATGTGCACAGAGTGGTTGGTTCGTGGCTGCTCTTTCAGATAAGATTCCTTCCTCATTTCCATATTGCTGCCATCCAGTGAAGCTCCTTGTTCCCAAACTCACAAAGCAGATACAGATACCTCAGGTACCTCAGCTGAAGCACAGATAACAGTTTTACTCCCATGAGTAAATAAATGCAAAGTCAGTGTCTGGTGATTCTTCTGAAACCTCAAGATGTCTTATAGCATGACTGATAGATTTGATTAAATGGCACCCATAAGACTGGTGTTGCAGAAGAATGATTAAGCCTAAATTATCTGAAAGACTCTGACTCAGGATATAAACAATGCAAGAGCAATTGAGAGACCCTGAATCATGAACTGTGACATGATATATACTGGAGTTCAATAAGCTAATGGTGCTATTAATGACTAAGCTAAAGCAAGCAGAGGTTTTGTTTGCTTCTGATTTCATGTCTTCCACCCTCAGTCTCTGCAGGTGGCTAAACATACAAAAGTACTTATGAAGTGGAGTGAAGGAAATATAGAAGAAAGTAGGAGCAGAGAAGCAAAAGGATTTATGTTTTTGTTTACATTTGGAAATTTTCCTGATATCCCTAGGGTAAGAGCATTCACAGTGATGGGGGGGAGGGAAGGAGGAAGGCCCATAAGCTCTTGTGGAGGAGGGGAATAACAAATAGAGGGCAGATGAGGAAACAAAAAGCAGAATATAAAATACAGCCAGGAGAAAGAAGACTCTTTTTTTAGACAATAAAAGGAAAAAATGAAGGGCAGTGGTATGGGCGGTAGGGGATGGGGGTGGGAGTGCAGAAAGATGTCCAAATGGTTGTCAGGATTCTTTATTGTCTCTCCCAGAAATACTCTTAGGAGTACTGGCAGTAGTGCACGGAGGTTTCTAGAGTAGAAAAATAAGCCAGTCAGTAGCTCTTTTACAAATTGTTTTCCTGAATAATACACACGAAATATCATACCTGAATTTTTCACAGTTATTGGCACAAAAGGATTTATTGATAAAAGTAAGCAATACTCTCTCCCGTTTAGTATATGATGATGACAGGAGAATCTGAATAGCTTGCTCTCTTGGGAAAACCATGTTATTTCATAATAAATAAACTGAAATTTTAGTGACAGACCTGACAGAGAGTTTTTATCTTATTTTCATGATATCTGAAAGAGAACGGAAGAAGCTGAGTTAAGACTCTCTCTTTTTTTATTTTTTTTTTTTAAATTAAATGAAAGGAGTAGGAAGGGGAAGGGAGAGAATAGCCCACTACTAAGCAACTAAGTTACCCTTCCACTCATTTCTGTGGCAAATGAAAGTGCTTCTCAAGGATAAGTAACATAATGAAACCTTATGCATCAGTCATGGAGAATTGCTGCCAGAGCCAGAGAGAAGTGAGGAAAAAAACGGCTGAATATTAATGGGAAATGTCATTAGGTGTTTCAATGTAATGAGCAGGGGTTTTTTTCCTGATGCATAAATGGTAATTTTTGTGGAACACACAATAGTGATAAGTGGTTCATCTTTTGCTGTCCTTTAAATCAGTACTAAGGGGAGAAGAATACTCAGTCGGCTCTTAATGAAAAAATGCTAGTAGCCAGGTTCTTCTATTTGCCTTCAAGTTAGCTCTGAATATGTAAAAATGTTGGCTATGCATGAAGTATGAGGAGATATTCAGAATGTTGAACTGTCTCTTTTTATTATTATTTGAATAAAGATAGAACTACCCTGCATGACTGTGTGTAGACGAAATGAACAGTGGGAGAGTCTTTTAGTTATTCCTTGCATTAGATTTACCCGATCAGAAGCTGATCAGATATCAAAACCATGAACCTGTCTCTAAAATTAAAACCCTTAATGACTCCATTAATACTGGGAACTGACATCAAGCTTCAGGCATGGGTATTTAGTGTATCTTGGTGTCTAAAGAGGAGCTGTTTGGGGAGCAGAGAAGCAGGGAGAGCTGGCTTTAGAACTAATGCCACTACTGGTATACTTACCATTGCGATATAGCAGGAGGTTACTGTCTATACTCATTGGGAGTGTGGTAGAAAGCAGCAAGGCTTGAGTATGGTAGAAAGCAGGGCTTTACTTTGCACTCCCATTTCAGAGTGTCTGTTAAGTAAGTGATAGCAACAGCCTAAGCTCCTTGACTGCTGTCAGCATAATTCACCCAGCTGCTATCCAGATTGTTCCACAGAGCAGTCACTCCTGCCATGGGTGGTGATTGTTTGCTCATTTTGGCCAAGCTGTAAAAAAATGGAAGTCTCTTTTAAACTACCTGTATATGCAGTGAGGTGGTCCTTAATCCAGACTGGATCTTAAGGAAGTATAACAAAAGCCAAATAAAGTGTGAGCACCAATATCCTTATTGGTTACTGATCAGAATCACTATCCTGTTGTAGTTCTACTTTGGACATCTCTGCAGAGGAAGATCAAAAGAAAATTGAGAATTGGAAGTAGGTTGACTAAATTATAGGAAGCCAAAAAAATGCTGTGTCTTAAGAAATTATGTTTTCAGTTACTATATCAGTGCTGTGATGGCCACTGGAAAATCAAATTAGTACACAGGATATTTGGAAATGTCCATGGACTTCAGAGAAGACACACAAAAATAAAGGAACTCCACTGGGATGAAGCTATGCTGGGTCAGCCAATATCCAGCAGGCTTGAGAGCCAACCATATCATCTGCCCTGTGGTTTTCCTTTCAAGCGTTTTCAAGTTGGGCGTCCAGTAACTGCTCTGAGGTGCCAGCTGCATCAAGGCAGAAATTGTCAACACGCTTCAAACACAGCACACATGCAGGGTGACAGAGTTTGGAAAACAAGAAAAAGGCTCAGAATTCAAACTGGAATTTGAACTGGCAAATGTCCAAGTCTGGTTTAATTTTCTTTGTGTGAGATGCACTGACTGGACAACAAGCTCATTGCAACCATTCACTATCAGCATAGCTCCCTTGCAATACCACTTTGCCTTTATTAGTAGCTAAGTATAAAGTCCTCTCAGTTTAGGTGGGTTGCAGTGCTATCTTTCTGTTATTAGGCAAACAGTGCTCTTTTAGGCCAGTATCTTCATGCTGAAAAAGTCCCCTCACGTAAGCAGTTTTAATTATGTATCTTGCTATATGTAATTGACTCATCACTGGCAAATAGGCTAGTATATATATATATATATATATATATGTAAAACTGATATTTGAGTTCTCTGGATGTGATATCTGTGTTTGTGTGTGTATTTACAGCAGCTAGGTATGTACAGGCCTTACAGATGTCCAAGCCTAGCAAGAGATATTTTTGGGAGCCGAGTTTCTGTCCCTGGTAGGGAAGACCAAGTTAGGGACTATTGTTAAGTTAGATGTATATACTCCATAAGATAAGACAGATTGCATCTAAGGATGCTGATGAAGTTAGCAGATGTCATTCTAAAAATGAGTTCTTATCTTTGAGAAGTTATGGCACCCATTTTCAAAAAATATATCTGGCAAACTGCAAGTTGGAGAGCCTAATTATATCAAATTTGCCCCAAAAATAGTGGAGTAAATTCAAATGGACATTATTTCCAGGCATGTAGAAAATGAGAGGGAGGTTGGAAACAGACAACACAAGTTTTGAAGGGCAAACTGTAGGTGATCAACCTGAATGCCTTCTGTGTTGAAACGACTGGCTCTGTGAAATAAGGCAAGACCAATGGATTTTTTTTTTTTTAGCAAGAATCTCAACACTATCTTGTGTAGTATCCCCACAGTTTACTTGAGGAAATACAGACTAAAACGTGTAGCAAAAAACTAGCTGAACTATCCAGGCTCAAAAGGAAAGTGGTTAGTATTTTGACTGCAGGTCATTGTAAGTAGTGCTCCTCATAAGTAATTTCTGGGGCTGGTATTGTCTGCAGCAAAAGCCTGACCAACAGAACAAAGTGTACCCTCAGGATGCTCTAAGGTGACCCAGCTTGGAGGGAGCTTTTGACATGTTGGAGGGTCACAGTCTTTCAGAGAGACTCCTGAGACATTCAGAAGACCCCTGGGAAGCTGGAGGGATGGCTTGCCAGGAATCTCAGGAAGCTCAAGGCACATTCTGGGGCTGGCAGGCCAGTGGCAGCCCTGCTGAGGAGGGACTGGATCTCTGTGGGCAAACAAGGAGAGCAAAAGTCAGGAGTGTACCCTTGCACTGCTGAAGGCCGACACTATCCTGAGCACAAGTGTAGCTGCCAAGGATGGCTGCCATGGGAAGAGAATATTGTCCTCTGCTCAGCAGCCTGGGAGGCTTCATCTGGAATACTGTGTGTCTGGTTTTGTGACTCCTGGCAACAAGAGCAATTTTGATATTCTGGAGAAAGTCCAGAGCTGGATCTCAAAGACGATTCACACTGGAAAATAGCAGACTGAGGGTGTGGGACTGTTCTCTTCAGATACCCTCCCAAGATCACAGAGAAGAGAGAGTTAGACTCTTATCAGGGTATATACAGCCAAGACAAGAGCCAACAAGTTGGAGCAAAGGCAGAGGTACTCTGACATTCAATAAAGGTTTCAGTCTTGCAGATCTTTGTGCAGGGAAGTGACCACAGGCTTTCAGAGATCCTAACCAATCTGCCTTCCTCTTTGAGTCTCTGTTGGGTGGATTGGTTTGGTTTTAATAGGGTCTACAGTTTTGGATTTTGGGTTTTTTGTGTTGTTTCATTTGGGTTGATTTTGTTTTATTTTGTTTTGCTTTGTTGTGACAGGGGAACCAGCACACGTTTCCTGAATGAAATGTGTTTGTCTATGACAGATGCAGGCACATACATGAACCAATGGATACACAGGACAGAGTAGATCTGCGAGTTCAGCCAGCAGTGTAAATATCTGTTGTGTCCAAGTATCTGGCACCTATCTTTGTCTCTTGTTTTTTCCTAAAGGACTTCCTTCCCTTTTTCTAGACCCAAGGCTTCAGAAGCCATCCTCAGAAGGGACTATTTATAGTAAAGGCTTTGCAAGCAGCGAAGATGTGGAGATGAGAAGTTTAGATGATTACATGTGCAGATGCATATGCATACCCACAGGGATTATTTTATTTTGCCTTTAACATTTGCTCTTGTTGTAAGTTGCATCTACATATCCTTACTAAGCCTGTATATTTTATAAATTTATTTGCAGAGTTGTCTATTTTCAATAATTACTTAATTTTGAAACCTTTTATGTGTAGTTAGATGCAATGATGTTGCAGTATTTGTATCCTTTAATTCTTTGGGCGTGAGTCTTTCCAACCTTTCTATAATGCTCACTCCCATTTTCCTGATTAGTTGTTGAAAAATTCGCTACAAGCCCTGTTTATTTCTCTAACCCATAACAGAGTTTGCCATTTCTCTTGTGGTTTAGTGATAAGGAAAAAAAAAAAAAAAAGAGGTTGTAGAAACATTAACTCCATTTAAAAAAGAAAAGCAAATGCACCAACATGTTGTAATGAGAGCTATTAAAATAATTAGTCCCTATCCTAGGATGATTGCAAAAGAAAATAAGTAATGAAAGTGGAACATATAACAACTGGATTATAAAATGAACAACCAGCATAAAAATTGAATGAGTCAAAAGTTTAAACCAGAATGTGACTGAGTTGCAGGATAGTATAGGAGAAAATATAATTGTGCTTATTCCATGGTAGTTTACTTAAACTACATGTCTCAGAAAAATACCTAATAAGTGCACGTAGAGCTTGCACTTTCCAAAATATATCACCATATTTGATTTCAGGATGGTCAATGAGTCCAACTTTGCCTGAGGTGATCACAGCAGGTTTAACAATCAAGTGCTTCAGGCAATGGGATAAAATGTCTGCATTCCTGCTTTGATTTGATCTGACTCCCTGTTTCATTGTTGCTTACTCGACAGGTCTATGCTCACTGATGCTATAGTGTCCAGTGCTGACTCACACCAAAAGAAAAAATATAGGTAAAGCAGGCTCATCCCCAGTGCCAGCCATTCCTTCAGCCTCATGGGTCTTAATATCCAGTCTCACTCTTATCAGCCTTTTGTTTTGTTGTGTATATCTCCTTGGATAATTGTCATACTCTTGCCTTAAAACAGTATCAAACAAGAAAGATAGTGTTCTGTTGATGCTGATGGCTCAATATTACCAATGTCAGAGATGTCACTTTCTGGTAGTGTGTTGTCTGGTAACTGTCATAGGCTTCAATACAAATATTGTAGCAAAAAGCTCTAATCTTCATTTACATGTGCTGAGAACACATTCCTGGCAATGCCATGTGAAATTTCAAAGCATATACTAATCAGATGGCTATCTTGCCCTTTGAAACATGAGCTATTTAAATATAAATATTGTTATTTATAATACTTTATAAAACAATTACTTTAGAAATGACTGCAATTCTTATTCCATTTCATGCTGCAGAAGCCTCTGTTCAGAGGGTATCTTTGCATTGTCAACCTGTAAAAGGGGTGGAGATATGCTTGGGCTGTAATCAGTGGGTCAAAGCAAGCAAGACTAATCCATGGCCAAGGAGATCTCTCTCTAACCACATCTCCCAAAAAAACTATACTTGTGCACAGTATTACGTTCAGTATATAGAAACAGAGTTGAACCAGTCAATTTAGAAAACTATGTATATTTCCCAGCAAAATTTTAGAGAAAAAGTGTAGGATCAAGCTAAACTGTACTTCAAGAATCACAAACCGAAAGTCCTGAAGAGCTGAGACCCAAACCTAGAAGGAAGCTCTATATGGGCTCTTATTTAGCCTAGATTTTTACAGGAAGAGAGTGCTTACGCTAATCATGGGGGAGTCAGACCGTTAAGAACAAGACCTGCCTGGACATGTTCCTATGTGACCTGATCTAGATGAACCTGCTTCTGCAAGGGAGTTGGACTAGATGATCTCTAAAGGCCCCTTCCAACCCCTACCATTCTATGGTTCTATGATTCTAGATTTTTTGTAAATTAAAACAATCCAGCACCTGCTATAAATAATGGTTCTTAATTTTTTTATTCCTGAAGATAGAAAGATTATATTGAAATATAATTCTTATAGCTGTGTGAACTTGTTCTGCTTATTTGAGGTCATCTTTGAAGCTTTAGAAACTTCTAATAAGTGTGCTTCAGTAAATTTTTACTCATCTTGTCTAGGGCAGCAAACCAACCATGTCAGGTTTAATCAGAATTAAACCTTGTATGAGTCAAACATACTGGGCAAGTTACAGCAGAGTTAAGACCTGTTCTTTCAGCTGTTCCAGGGTGTGGTGTTTGGGGAGGAGGAGAGTGTCTATATACATACTTACATGGACTGTATAAAGTATCTCTAGTGCGTAGGAGGCTGGCAGTCATCCTGTATCTACTTGCTTGTGTGACCTTACTCCCAGGGAGATTTGCTTCTGAGGATGCTCAGTTTAGCAAGGTATAGCAGACACCAAATGGATAGGACACAAGAGCTCATTAGTGGGCTGTTGTTGCAAATAGTGGGCTATGAATTAATGTAAAGATTTTTGAGTGTCATAAAAGGCAAATACTCATTGGTCTTCAAGGCATGTTGCCCAGTTGCTTGGCAGAAAGCCAGAGAATCTTACTTGGATTATGGTTTGTAAGATAAAATAAGAAGCCCTATTTAATTGAAATTGACATGTTTCTCTCAAACTGCTATACTTTCCCTATTATTTACATTCATTCTAATCCTGTGGCAAAATTAGCTCTAGGGGAGGTAGCTACAACCACACTGACATTTACATTTCATTTGTTTATACTGTATCTGAGGTTATATCTGTATATTTTACCAGTGGCTGCAGAAGATGAGAATAGCTTTAGGGAAAGAGTCTGCACATTGATGAAAGAGTGGGATATGTGCCTTTCACAACTATATTCCTGACTCATTATTCACAGCACAAAGAATGCTCTTGTGGCTTTCCACCTCTTATGTGGTTGGTGTACCACTCCCACCTTCCAAAATTCTCAGCTACTCAAATGCATAATTTTCTGAAGTATAGGCTGTAAAATTAAAGGTTATATTTCAGTTCCACAAGTGAACCAAGTTACCTGGCAGTTTTGGAAGAATGTATGTGTGCATAATGGTTCAGAAATTAGACACGGAAAAACCCACCTTAAAACAACCTAACAATAAAGTTCAGATTTAAGCCCATTAGTAACAGAAAATTCAGAAGGTGACACTCTAATCCATATTTCCGCTCACTGTCCTGTAGAGTATTTTACTGTATATAAGACTAACCATTGGCCTAAGAGGGCTGCCCAGCTAGGGTAGCAGAAAGGTGAAATAAATATTATCAAGTCTGTTAAAACTTTGGTTTTCTTAACCTTTCTGCCTTTTACACTTTTTTCAGTGAATGTTTAATTTGTGAGTAAGCCAGGGAGTACTAAACCAAAACATTTTAGTTGCAAAGATTATTTTTTCATGCAGTGCTCTACAGAATGTTTATTATCCCTGTTACCTTGTAAGTAGGCTACCTTGCAGTTTTGATTTTCACATTCCTGTGAATTAAGGAAATAACTTTTATCCTCAATTTTATGGCTGAAGAGGTGAGGCACGTGGGTTCTGAAGAATTAAGATGCTATACATAGCTACCTTCTAGCATAGGTAGCTTTCAGCCTTTTGTGGGCTAATAGTCCTTCAGTTTCTTTAAGTTATACTGAAAAAGACATGTAGGCTTAAGAAACTGACCCTGAGAACTCTTTATTGCTGGTACAAGAAGAGCTCTGTATCACTCATTTTTCAATAACACAAACACAGGGAATGCGTGAAAGTAATGGGGCTTCATCAGGGTGGGGCTCAAAACAAGGATTGTCAGGGTGCTCCAGTGTCCTGATGGCAGACCTGCAGGGCCACTCCACCTCTGTAGAGTGCCTCCCAGAGCACCCATCTGCCCCGAAGCTTGTGTTGTAAGCAGCATGATGGAAAGGGCAGTCCTGTCTCCCTCCACAGGGAGTCTGGAGGCCTGGAAAGTTGTTTTCTGCAATTGCAGTACTAAACAAAGAGCTGATCTGATGACCTGTAAGTAGGAGTTAATGTGTTCCAGTCCCATGCTATTACGGGACGTGGGTGTCTGGATGCCATGAAGATTTTTTTTGAGTGGTAGCTTGGTTCAAAGCTGATCCTGCTCCTTCGCTAAAGTGTTGGAGCTATTATGATTGAATATGCTGTGTCATTTTAATGGAACCTCTGTACTTTTTCTTTGATGTTTTAATAGTTTATCATAAACATATAAGTAAAATAATTCAGGAAATGCAGCAGAAGTACTCTGAAGAGAAGCTAACAAAATGGAGGAGCCTTGAGATCTGAATCTAACCAGTAAATCAACAAGGCCACTTTGAAGGTCTCTTCAAAGTGCTGTTTCACTGATGCTGAAATTAGACCTGTTTTGCCGCACAGGTGATGGGAGCATATGAGTGAGGAGCTTTATTAGTCTGGAAAAGAGTGAGTATTGGTGTTTAAGGCCATTTGTACATCAAGAATTTTCAAGTGTCTTGTTAACTGAACCATAACGGAAAGAAGTAAATGGGATCAAAACAAATAATGTGTAGTCTGATATCAGCCATTAGCACCATGCTGCTCCACTTCCATTGCAAACTGAAAAGGCCCATGGTGTATAATTGTGTTATGGGTCTTCCACTTGTCTAGACTGTGAACATACGTTGTAGTAACTGGGAGAACATGAACTCTTCTCCCCAGGAGAGGGTACTCAAGCAAGGTATTTGTGAGTAGGTCAGAAGCCAGGTCCAGATGCGACCAGGGGATTACTGGTGTCAGTATCACTGTGCTTGCATCCCTCCACAGTGAGGATGATGGTTCCTGACCGAGGACAGCCACTAGCTATGTAATAGACTTAAATGCTATTAGTCCTGTGCCCATTGTGGACTGCATAGGACCTACTGGCTGTGAGCTGGAGCTCAGTAGTTACCCTGGCTATTTCAGTAGACATGAGAGGTTGTGATAGTTACAGGCTTTCCTGAAATCCAGACATCAGTGCTTTCCATACTGACAGTAGGAATAGAAGGACTGCAGCTCTGTCTGGAGTCTGCTTTCCAAAGCAGACGAGGCCTTGTATGCTTTAGGAGAGTGCAGTAGGCTAACTTATGCTGGAATTCTGAAGCTGCTTGAACAAAGTAGGCTGAGGAAAGGCAAACTGCTAACAAGCGCATTCTTTAAATAAAACAGAGACATAGCCAACAGATGTTACTGACAGTTCTGTAATGCACTCTTCACTTTTCTTATGATTTTAGGGAGTATTACAAGCGTTGAGTTTCATGAAGACCATGTGGCCACAATTTGTCCCATAATCTTTTCTTGTTCAGTGTCCTTGCTACTGATTCTCTGTCTTTCTGTCACTGTACTACATCTGACAAATTAAATTTCAGCATTGTCCTTTACTTTTTACTCATTTTTCAATGAGGAAAAATTATAGAGAATCTTTTTGAAGGGTAAGAATACTGTATCAATGAAGAAATAATAAATGTACATACAGATGGGAAATATGTTGATGTATCTGTAAATTTATTTTTGCCTGTATAGGGCTTTTAATAATCTATTAAATTTAATATTAGACTGAAGTAGGAAAATAAATAGTGTTAGACGCAGAACTTGGATTCACACATTTTTTAAAGTGATTGATTTCTGGGCAGTGAATAAACATTCCAACTTAAGGTGAATTTAATTAACATATGAATTATCATTGCCTTCAATGATATCGATCATTGCCTGATATTTAAAATAGAAGCATCTATTGATCTTTCATGCACAGAGCATATTATGATGCATCTTATATACACACAATATAACAAATGTAAAACATTCATCAAATTGTAGGATGTTTAATCTCTGAAAAACGTTGTTATATTTAACATTAATAGGTACTAGGACTATTGCCCAGATTTATTTGTAATTTAGAAGGCAGATAAACTGTGTTATATGTGCACATAGTTCCATTTCTAAAATGAACTTTGTATTTTTGAAAGCATGTGTAGATTATTACCATTTCATTGCCAATGAGGAAAAACAGCTTTAGAATGTTTTGTTGTTGGGTTGCTTTTTTAAAAAACAAACCAGTGCACAAAACCCCCAATCTCTTCTACTTCTGAATCCTTGTGTTTGGAAGAGCTTTATATAGACAAAGAAGGGAGTAACTATAATGTGTATTTATGGTTTTCTCTAAGAAACCATGTAAGTCGCATTGTTTCCCAGTGACAGTAATGAACCACTACATTTCTGAGGGTATCCTTCACTATTAGTCTGAGAAAAGATGTATATTATATTCAAGTTGTATAGAAAGAGATTTTTCTGTGAAGATATCTAAATGAAGCTTCCTGGTTATATCATTCATTCACTCAACCACTTTTTCCCTTTGGTTTAATCCCCTGATTATTTTTTTAAAAGCTGAAGTTTTAGGTACTCTATCCTGGTGTTACTCAGCTGCTTTGGCTTCTACTTTGGAAGTCAGTTAACAGACACTTTAACTAGATTTCCAACTTGGTCATCATGATTTTGTTTGGATGAAGCTACAAATAGGGAACTACGTAGGATATATATGTAGAGTGACTGCCAACTAATGTAGATCATCATAGCTTAAGTCAGCAGAACATCAGCTTGCACTGGGCAGAAGAATTGGCCCCTGAAGTCTGCAATACAGTTATTAAAAAGCCTCTTTACCTGATTTTGTGCTAATGTCATGTAAAAACCTACCAAAATGTGAAAAAATGTTGTAGGATTCTAATCCTGTTTCTGTCTATCTGTTTGTCTCTCAAAGTCTTTGAGTATTAAATTGCAGAATGAATGTCATAGTGGCCCAATTTAACTTCAGAACAAGGAAATATTTTGAATTCTGGAACTGCTCTTGGTCATGTGAGACAGTTGCAGCAAGTAACATCTCCTTAACAGTTCAGCATGCACCCTGTTCACAGCTGTTGCAAGGTACAAAATACATTGCATCCAGACTCTGCCACCTGTTGTAGGCAATTTGGAATAGTGCAAGTTAATGGAGATACAGGAACATGTTTTGCCTACTTGAAATGGTATTATCTGCATTTTGTTTGTAGATACTTGGAGCCTTTATTTCATATCACTGTTTTTGTAGCAGTGAGGATAGGTTAGTAAATCCTCCAGCCCTTTGTCCCTTTTCTTTCTCAGCTGCATTAGGCCCAGCCCCAGCTGAACCTCTTTGTTTCTAAACCAGAAGTGAGCTTTGGCAGCATCCAAGTACCATCTCTAGTTTCACCTCTGAAAGCACTCTCTTCTGGGAATGAGAGGAGGAGGGGCACTGATAACTGCTTTCTGTTCAGCTCTGCTTGGTTAGGTGTAAGACCGTTAGATCTGTGTCACTCAGAGACAGTATGTAATAATTTCTGTTGTGTGAATAACATTTATCTGAACAAAACTCCCTCCCTTGAATTCTTTCCCATTCTTGAACATCTTCTGAGATCTGGCTGGTATTTTCAGAGAGGCCAGAATGTCCAGCCTCCATTTCTCTTTGCTGAGTCTGTTACAGGGGGTAGGTGTCAAGCCCTTTGTCATACAGACTTTCTTTTAAATGAATGTACACCTTTTTCTTATTTTTCTGAATTTTTATGCATTCTGACTCTTGAAGAGAGTGCTGGCAAGTGTTCATTACAGGTCAATGACTAAAACTGGTCATCACCTGTGGCCTGTCTCAGTAAGGCTGTTTCAGCTGGTGGCCCAACTTTGCCCTCTCCACCATGATCAAGTTTTCCACCATAAAGTAGTTCTAATCCACACTAGCTTTCTGAGTATCAAAGTACAAAATATATTCTGAGCATCAAATAGGAGCTGTGCATTGATGAACAGATTAATAGACTGTCCCACTATCCCCAACCTTTTGTCACTGAAGCTTTTGAGGCTGCAAATCATTTCCAGTTCTTCCTTTTGCCTGTCCTTGCCATATAGACTGGTTCTAAATCTTATTGTGTCTCGAGCCCACTATCATGGGAATCAGGCTTTTTCATTCTGTCAAGAGAGCTGCCACTTTTGTTGAAGCCTTCCTCTTCACTGACCTTGGTTAATGAAATCCTATTTTTTCTGATCTCCTTGATTTTATTGAGCTATGGAAAACACAACTGCTATAATCATCTTTCTCTCACAGTTGAATGTGATGATGATGACAGAAATAGTTGCTCCTCTTACCTATCTGATAGAAATCTTGTATGCAGAAAGAAAATACATTTGTTCATCTCCTCACCCCTTAAGTATTGTAGAAGATTGGAGAAGGACAGTAAAGTGATTTTCTCTCCTCATCCTCTCTAACTCCTCTTTGATTCTCGTCGTATATTACTCCTCTCTGAGTTGCAGTTATAGCTGACACTGAAGTCTAACCTGTAAAAGCCAGACTGGGATTAGAAATTGCTTCTAATTTAGTTTGTCTTTGTGGATAACAGGTGCTTGAATGAGAGCCTGGATTAACAGTATGGTGAAAACATGCTTACTGATTGTCAAAAGAGGAACAATCTTATCTTCTGAGCATAACAGAAGCAGTGTGGCCTTTCAGGACCCATATGGTTTTTTGTTGCCTGAACATCTTGTCATTTAGTGTAAAGGACTGTGGTGAGTTTGAAGTGAGAGCTACTGAACTAATTTAGAGGAGACACCAGATATCTATGAGGTGACAAAAATGTTAATATCTACCGAGACAATCTGGATTTGAACTTGAAACCTACAAAAGAGAATCTCACTTGGTTGTCTTTTCCCTTTTAATATCTAATATTATAATTTCAGGAATGAGAGGGCTTTTTTATATTTGAAAGATAGAATTATTAATTCAAGATTTGACCCTTCTGCAGTTTATACCATCAAAATCTGTTACCCAAAGAGCTTAAACAAATTGTAATTGTTGATTTTGGTGATTTTTTTTCTCAAAGTTATCATCAGTGTTCTAGCTGATTCTTAAGGGACCGACCTGAATCAAGCAAAATGGTATCACTGTAAATGCTAAAAGACTAAAAATCAATAATTCATGGTAAATCTAAGTCAAGGAAAAAAAATAGTTCTACATTATGAAAATACGTCCTTGATGAGTTTTCACACTGCTTTGCACTGTATTTGAAGTTGGGCTGCATTTGAATTTTTAATGAAAAATAGTTGCTACAGAAAATGTAATATGGACTCAAAATTCATTTCTCTACAATAGTATTACTCTTGACACATAAATAGTCATAATTCATGAGATATGTGTGGGGGATGTTTTCCTGTAGGGTCTGATTTATAAGAGGCTTGCTCTTACTTCCTGTACCTTCGACATCTCTGCAATTAGCTACTCTGAGTGCTGTACATTCTGAAAACAATAGGCATAAACCAAGAGTGTAAGAAGCTGCAACAGCTCACCTATGGATATCAGCACTGCTCAAAAACTCTGCAGAGCAATGTGGTTTAATACAAGTGGCATAGTGTATGACACAGCTTCGACTAGATACTTAGGAGAGGTTTACAGCTGTCTTTCACGTCACTTGTAGCAGCGGAACCACTGTCAACACACAGAAGTGTTTTGAGGTCTCAGAAATAGGACAAGCACAAAGGCGAGAACACATCCAGGACCTCTTCAAATTTGTTTGTCGTCTTATAGAGGAATTAAGAGTATTTAGCAATTGTGGGGATGAAATTTGCTATCTGCAAGGAAGCTACTTTACATGTGTGACTGATATTTAGTGTGCTTATGACATGCTAACCCACTCTGCTGAGCTCTTATTTAAGATTAGTATACTTAGGATCTTAATAACTAATGAATAGTGTAATTAATTTTTTTACAGTGTATCCTTGGGTTCTTGGGCTTACATTTAAGAATTTATTTGTCATCAGAAGCAGCAAGTTTCAATCATAGAGGAAGCAGTTGGTAGATGGGGTACAGAGCCTATGGAAGCAATATGATGATTTGACACCTATCATGCAGTGGAGACAGTGAACTAAGTGCCAAAATACCTATCCCACTCACTAGAGCTATGAGATATGAGGCACACTAATAAAGGTGTCTCAGCAACCCAGGGATACTGAGGGGTGAAAGCTGAAGCTGTAAAAGTGCACATCTTCAGCATGCACTTGCAGTTACTGCTTATGAGCTGGATATCTTTGGCATACCAAGGTGGAAACTATGAGTACAAGTGTTCCCAAACTTTGAACATATAGACCACTGACAGTCCTCATTCTTATGAACACCAGTGTAACCACATGGAACTGACAAACTGGTAAACATTTTTGTTCTGTAGGTTTTGTGAATCAGTTGCAGAGCACAGGATGTGGCTTAACAGATCACAATTGGGACCAGTGACAAGGGGTTATAGGCACAAGCTAGAACACAAAAAGTTCTACTTAAGAATAAGGAAAAACTACTTTACTATGAGAGTGAGGGAGTCCTGGCACAGGCTGCCCAGGGAGATTGAGGAATTTCCTTCTCTGGAGGTTTTCAAAACCTACTTGGGTGTGTTCATGTACGGCCAGCTCTAGGTGAACCTGCTTTAGCAGGGGGATTGGACTGGCTGATCTCTAGAGGTTCCTTCCAACCGCTACCATCCTATGATTCTGTGATTCTGTGACTTGCTGTTTTAGAAGCCTATCATATACCATGTTACCTGGCATTAATAAAAAAAAAAAAGTGTATGTGAGCACACTGCACTTGATATACATATGTGAAGATGAGTAGGAATGCAGAACCAGCAGGAAGCAACTGGGCAATGATACAGTAGACAGTAGTTCACAATAATCTATAGATCAACCTCTATCACCAGAAATCATAATTCTCAACACTTAAGAGAAATCTAAGATTGTAGTAGATGTCTGAAAACTGCACCTGTAATGTGCAGAAAAGTAGAGGACCTTACTAGTCTTCCAGGTCTGTGTGCTAGCAAAATATTTATAAAATTAATTCCTGTATGATCCCAACAAGCTGATCATGCCCTAAATTACTGTTAGGGCAAATGAAACTCCTCTGATCCCTGCTAATCTGACTTGGAGGACAGATGTCCTCCTGATCCTAAATCTGATGAATGGCTTAATCCTTTGTATGTGAGCAGGACACCATTCATCTGGGAATTTTACGTCACTAGGAACACAGATGTACTCTGTTTACATCCTGGTTTTTGGGACATCCCATTTCCAGAAGCCAGATGATAGACTACAGGAGGAAGAAAAAATTCCTTCCTGGTCCACACAAGTCAGAGTCTTGAATCATGAAGTTAATGCAAGTGTTGTGCAGACACTAAGCAATCCAGTTGGTTTTCAAAACTCTTCGCATATGATTGAGGACTCATTCCTTAGGAATCACACTACAAACTTAATTTCCTAGTATTAGGAGTTCTCTTAATTTAACTTACAATCCTATCTGTAAGTATTTCTTGTTTCCTACATTTCTTGTTCCCATGACCGCATTTACATGGCTTTTCCAGTCATTCTTGAATAAATAAAACTCTTCCACTTTCTAGCCTAGATTTATTATGACCAGTTTATTACAACCAATCTGACCAAATGCTTAGAATTTCTGAGCTGAGATCCTAGAAAGCCAAAACAACCTTGGATTTTTGTCCATGTGTACCTGCACCCAAGCTAAAAGAATAATTCAGATATGTATTTAGAAATGTTAAGGTCTCTGTTGATATCAAAACACCTGAAATTTTGGTCAGGAAGATCTTGAATGTAAAGTAAAAAAAGCCTCAGGAATCTGGTGTGTCTGTTCTCCAATTCTTAGCAACTGCTAAGTTTCAATAGTCTCTCACCTTACTGTGTCTTCTGCAGTGCAGTGTCATAACTATTTTATGTAACATCCTTAGACAACGTCTGCCATTCTGCACTTCCATTCTCTTCAACCGTTTTTAGCCATTTCTAATGTATTTATTAGTATTCCTCCCTGCTGTAATTGTTTCTTTTGTCCCTGAAATTGTCCACTGACTAATTAAATCCATGAGCCTAGAGAATTTAACAGTTTAATTCTATTAAATGCAACCTTATTGCCAAGCAGGGTTTCCCTACAGCCCTCCCAGCTGTCGTTTTTATAGAGGAAACAGCTTTAGGTGTCATACCATTAACTGCATTCAGGTAGTTTCCTTCAATGGACATGGCATTTAGCAATAGTTGAAATTAACTAATTTAAATGATCAACTAGTTTAAACCAAATACAAACTAAACCCAGTCTAAAGAAAAACACATTCCTCAGTGTAATCAGTCTTTAAAAAAAAAATCCTAATAATTACTGAAGGCTTTTTGTACAAAAAACGTAATTTGTAAAGGTCTGTAACTACCATACTTGAGAGGGGTTTACAATGTGGAATTTTTATTTTCTTTTTTTCACGTGGTATAATATTACATCTCATATTCAAAATCCTTTATGTTTTCTGTATAATACTTTAAGTGAAACAGTGCATCTTTCACCACGGAAAGCAGAATAAATAGGTCCCTGAAAGATTTATTTTAAGTCAAATGCATTTGTCATTCTATATTGATAATCTTTGCACTTCATTATCATATTCAACTCACCATTTATATGCAGATGACACAATCATTTATGGTAATAGATTATACTAGAAGAAAGCTTAATATTAACTTCAAGCTGATTTAAATGAGCTTTAAGATCATCTGGCACAATCTAAATTACTATTAAATATTAATGAAACAAAGATCATATTATTTGGCTCAAAACAGAAGTTGGGTAAACTGAACAACTGGCAATCAATGCGACCTTGGAGATAGTTAGCAAATGTCAATTGTGAAGAATATGGATACAACATTTTTCATGGTATGACTAAAGTATTGATTATCTGTGAAGATTTGAAAGAAAGCCAAGAACTTTATTTGGGCTCATAAAATTTGTCGACTTCGAGGAGAGAAAAGATTTGGGTTTTTGCATTTTCAGTTTGCGTTATGTACTTTGAGTTTTGCTGATTGATTCATAATGTTTGTTAGGAAAGATAAAGCATTTTTAAGTTGGTTATCTAGGCAAATTTGCTTTGAATTATACATTTCATAAACGTCACCGTCTGTCACTTTAGCAACAATTGGCAAAAAAATAGAAAGCTGTCAACATTTCATTGGTACGTTATCCTTCTACTCTCTCCCTCCTCCCATCCCCTATCTTCAGATAAGTTACAATCTTCAGTGTTCCACATTTTTTGAAATAGAGAAGTTAATGAGAAAAATAGTTATCTTTTCATCTGGGACCACATGGCTGTGAATTTGATAAAGCGAGTCACGAGATTCAGGTAGATACAGTATTTGTATGTGTTCATTTTTACATAGGTCTGATCCTGTGATGTACTGAGCATGTTATAGCAGATGCAGATGAATTCAGTGGCAGCTTATTTCAATTCCCAAGATGATAGATAAGGAGATGTACTTATTCTTACAGGCTCAAGTTTATGATCCCACACAGTGAAATGGAAAAAAACCCATGACTTCTGTATTGTTCAGTTTATTAAAAGACCTCCTGTATTTAAACACTGGAAATCCAGTTCCTTTTTCGTATAGCAAGATGTGTCACACCAATACATCCATTGTCCCAGAAATGCCTTATCTTTTGACATTATAATGAATCTCATGGTATGAGATATTATTTGTTGTTTCTCTGCTAGACATAATCAAGAGTAATGTGGAATGTTTTCTGTTCAGGGCATCAGCTATTTCCTCTTAGTATTTTGCTAGGCTGTGCTGCATGAAGCATGATTTCCTTTAAGTATTTACATTTAGGAAAGGTGTCACAGCCATTTATTTGACCTTCATCTAGATCTTTGCTGCTATCCCGATAAAGAGGTTCCACATAGTGTCTGGAGACGAAGACCTACTCTGACAGCAGGAATGACACAGGGAAAGAAGAGGATGCAGATATTTAATTTGTATATTTGGGAACGAGATTGGCTTAAAGGGGCAGAGCAGCTGGAGAGATGTAGGCCAGGAGAGAAAAATGAGTTAAAAAGAAAAATGTGATCTGGGTTAATTGGGTGGGTCTGGGAAAGTCACTGTGAGACAATGTGTTTAAGTAGGAGACAGAAAAGTCTAGATGAGTGGAGTGGTAGGTACCCTCAGGGGCACAGGAATAAAGGGTAAAGAAGAAAAACAGAGGAGGAGAAAGTAGTGAAGTAGAAGATTAGTGCTAGAGGAAATGAGCTATGGGCAAGATAAACTTTCTTGCCAAGATTACCAGAAATTTGGGTCTAAAAGAAGAATTTATTGGGTGATGAGTTGGACAGTGAGTGCCAAATAAGACAACCTAGTGTCCAGTTCTTTGTCTTTCCTGGAACAAAAGGTCTGGATAGAAGCTGCTGAAATTACAGACGGAAGGAAGAACAGAGGAGAGGTAAGAGTTTGTGTCTTCCCTGCTGTAGGCATTTGAGAAATGTTGCTGGAATCTCTGTCAGAAGAATTGGAGGGAGGAGATTTGTGTTTTATTTGTCTATTTAAAGATATTTTCTGATCCAGAGTTGGTATGTCACACGTTTCAAGTACAGATGGCTTCCCTGGGAGATGAGGTAATCAGGCAGGCTTCTATCAAAATAACTATTGAATTGTTTTTTAGAATTAGACTGACAATTTATTTAAAAAAATAATTCCACAGACTTAATCTTTTAATTTCTTGATCAGATAACATCATTCTCCCAGTCCACCTAGACCTGTCCTGGCAAGGCACTGTATTTTTTTTTGTTGCTTTGTACCACCAACTCTCTTTGAAGTGGTGGGAGAATCCCAGGAAGGAGCCCTGCTCTGAACAATAAAGCTATACTTGTTTATCATCAGTAAAAACCTTGTTCCATGCTATAATCACAACAGGAGGAGGCCCTTCTAAGCCTGTGCATGTTACCTAGTGATAATGTAAGGTTCCTAATAAATACAGATATTCTTCAGTGTGATTAATGTTTCTACTAGCCACTTGCTCTGTAGGTAAGAATCAGCCTAATGTTGCAGTCACAGGTGCTTGGGAGTGCTGCTGCAAATTTGGTAAAAAATGAGCTCCGACTTTTGCTGCTTGTATTTGCCAGCACTACTCCTGCCAGGTGGGTTAGACTTTTCCTGCCAAAGAGTGATGATGCTGCATTGCATCCCTAGGCTCGTTCTGCATTCCCAGAGTTTCCTGTTCTTTTGGCATGCAAACCAAAAACACTCCTACAAACAAGTTTGCTCTCTCACTCTTGTCTGAAGGCAGGAGACCATCTTTTTTTCACCAAGGAGAGTCTTCCTCTTCTGAGTCTGTTGCTATTCTTTGTTTTTAAAAAGATGTTTCCTTCACCTCACAGTGAAACTGAGGTCACCTTCAACCTGTCTTTTCTTCTTGTTTGAGAAACCTCTGTTATGATCCAGTTAGAAGTCCATTGCTCTATTAACCAATCAGCTGTGCTATCTTACCCCACCCCTATCCCACATCACCCATACTGGCTTTTCAACTATCTGACCTACCCCACATTCATATATTGTTATCTCTAGTTATTCCAAATTCTCCTACATTTCACAATGTTATACACTCAATTTTCCAATTTCATAACTCTTCCCCAAGTGCTGTGCTTCATCTTGTCACTGGATGTACTCTGGCCAAAGCTTCTTAAAGCATCTACTTACTACTGGCCTTCAGGGCTTCACCTTAGTTATCCCCAGTCATTGTACTTGAAGAAAGCACCCTTTCCTGCATAGCCCAGCCCTTTACAGAGGAGTAGAATCCTTTCCTTGCTATGTAACTGGGATGTCTGAGCTTTACAGGAAAAGACAGCCTGTGTCTGACTATAGATAGTGAAAACACCAGGCTGCACTCTAGAAAACATATCCCATTGCATATGAGAAGGGAGACAGTCTGTCTGCTGCCAACCTCCTTACTTTTCTGATGTGGACTATCCTATAGTAATTGTTGAATGCTACGCATGAATCATAGAATCATAGAATCCTGGAATGATAAGAGTTGGAAGGGACCATCTAGTTGGAAGGGATCATCTAGTCCAACCCCCCTGCAGAAGAAGGTCCACCTAGATCAGGTCACATAGGAATGTATCCAGGTGGGTCTTGAAGACCTCCAAGGAAGGAGACTCCGCATCTTCCCTGGGCAGCCTGTGCCAGGGCTCCCTCACTCTGACAGTGAAATAGTTTTTCTTATGTTTAAATGGAACTTTTGGTGTTCCAGCTTCATCCCATTCCCCTTGTCCTGTTGCTAGATACCATCAAAAAAGTGATGCCCCAGCCTCCTGACGCTCACCCTTTAGATATTTGTAAATATTAATGAGATCCCTCCTCAGTCTCCTCTTCTCTAGACTAAACAGCCCCAGTTCCCACAGCCTTGAATCTAGAAATCAGAGGAATCTTTGAGGGAGAGAAGAAGACAGAGAGGGCAAGTGGGCATCTGGATAGGGTTTTACTGGGATTCATATGCCTACTCAAGACGTGCATTTTAACAGTGCATTAATGCTGCTCACACTCCTTTATTATGGAGAAAATGGAAACCTTTTCAGACTGAGATGCTTAAAATAGGCTCCTAAATCGATGCCTAGACATATAAATAGAAGCAGTTTGATTTTCAGCAATGCTGAGTGTTCTGATGATGCTAGTGTGGAAGAAAATGCTTTGTGTACAAAAGTGCATTATGAGAAAATGTGGACCTTCAAGAATTGTTATTTACAGACAACCAGTTAGAACCAGAGTAATCTTTTGGGGAGTGGTCAGCTAGGCTTGTCTCATGTTTGTCTTCCATCCTTCGTGTTTTTGCTGATGATTTGATGTAAAAGTAGTGTCTGTTATTGTTAGATATGTGCGTCTACCTTTTGAATCTATCAAGAGATTGAAATTAAAATCTCAAAATCTTTGCAAGTTTCCTAGTTTAGTGTCACACTTCTGTTGTGTGCCTTGAAGAGATGAAATATCTGCTGCCATACCACATTGATCCTGCAGCTAATTCCAGACAGCTCTCACAAAAGCTGTGATTCACAAGGCTTAGTTTTAACCATAGCAGTCTCTGCAATCCTTTCTAAAGGAGTATGAGAACATGAGAGAAATGTAGCTGAAGTTATTGTAACCTTAGCCTCTGCATACCACTGCCTACATCTAGAATGATCTTTTGTTTTGTTGATTTTCCTTTTCTCACGTGGATTATGAGGGAACCTCACAGTTGAGCAGTTGCTTTCCCTGATTTCCTTCTGTCTTCTTCCTGGCAGTATCTGTGAAGATTTTCTGTAGAAATTATCCTGCTATGAAGTGAGCAGATTGCTGTGAGGAAGCACTTGTTTTTACATGCATGCTCCACTCTATGAATAATGCAGGGTAGTGAATGGACCAGCATGCCAGAACTAAGCACTGATGAATAGACTCTCAGATGTACCTGATAGTATATGAGTTATTGGCATATCTGCCTAAACACAGGGTTTGGCCCCAAAGCTTAGTCACTGAAATGGATTTTTGAGGAGTCTGGCAATGCTATGAAATTTCAACTTTTTTTTTTAGTCAGTGCCACTGATAACTATGAAACGCAGTAGAAAAATCAAACCACTCAACAGAAGATTCTTTGCCCTGCCTGTGTGAAAGACAACCTAGTAAAGTGTGGGATATAATCCATGCCAGCAATTAAAAACACAGAGTTGGGTTTCTTTCATTTCCTTTGGAAAGTGAAAGCAACTTGAAGTATGTACTGGCAAGTATGAGTCCTACATTATTTGCCTCAAAAATTTCTCTGTGGCTCTGATTATTTCCTCTTTAGGATCATGAAGACTGTTTCAATTTGGTTTTCATTTCTTCTTAGAACAGATAATTTCATACTACAGCTTTCATTCATGTAAGTAGTTGAATCCATGAGGTTATTTGTACTAGTATGGCCTGCAGGTTAAGGTCTTAAATCAGAATATAAGCAAATTAATCATAGCTCAAAAAATACAATTTCCATATGATTAGCATAATCTTTTATAGAAGAATCTTATATTCTATTAATGCAAAACTCCACTTAGATACTGATCAGCTGACTCATATCAGGAGCCTACGCTAGTCTCTGGGTAAAGATTGTCATCAAATCTACAGTGCCACAAGAACTTATTTTCTTGATCACATATTGTAAATGATAAATATATTTTATTACTTGTAGTGCTAGAAATTATGGATAAAAGTTCTTCCATATTGTTTAAAAATATTTCTATGTGGTAGAATTCTAGCGATATTTTGTGGTCTATTTGGAAGGGTTAGGGTTATTTGTTTCTTAAATGTTTAATGTCAAGATGAAGATAACTTCTCATTGTTAACAAAATCTGAAAAAGTTACTAAGAAATAACCTTGAAAGTTCACAAAGAGGTTATAAAGAAATGTGAAGAATGTAAAATGTTTTAATAAGATTTATAGTAACTTGCTGAAAGCATTTAAATATATTGACCCTTGTACTGGTATAGGCCTTTTTTTATTAAGTGAATACATGCTTGATTTTAATTGCTTCTTTCATGTAAGAGTGATTTTATGAACTTGAGCTTATAATTATTAACTTTGAAATCTTATATATCATGGGCAATTGAGATAAACTTAAATTTAGATGAAAGGAAGGTGAACCATTTGTGATTCAAATAGAGACATAAACCAGATGATACTGATTATATCAGTGTGTATGGAGTTAAGCCATATCCTGAGAGTGACACCACACAAACTGAGGGGCAGGTATTCTTCTAGCTGAGTGCTGGGAACCTAAGCCAAGTATTTACATCACTGTGCTTGGCAAGACTGAGCCAGCAAACCAGTGGCCTCTATCAACATAGATTCTTTGAAAGGCATAAAAGAGACCATTGCAGGAGTGGTCAGACAGCAAAGTCTAGATCCCTGAACTCTGCCCCAGCTCCATATGTGTTATTGAATGTCTCAGAGCAATCTGGTTTCCATTTATGAAATGAGACTGATATTTATTTACTTTTTCAAACACTTCAGGATCCAAAATTGCTAGATATTAACAAGCTTGGTATTAACAAGCCAAGCTCTGGCAAATCTGCTTTGTATTTCTGGCATAGGAGTCACTCTGGTGAGGAAGTCAGTTTGAGGTGACCTGATGTACCCTTGTAGCACTGAGGGAGCTCAAGACTGCTTTACGGTTGATACATGCTGTGCACCAGTATAGATATAGTATTTAGTGCAAAGCAGCCCCAAGACAGCTGTGAGCAAGAGCAAGAGCCTTTTAACATCCTAGGGGCAAAGTCATCTGTGTGCCCTCCCCATCGCTACATACACAGCAGGGCTGTAGATGGGCAGTGAGGATCCTGCCTGCCTGCTCTGGTTGGGAAAGGAAATCTCTCCAGACCACTGGTTTGAAGAGGATGAAAGGTAAGAAATTTGGACAGTTAAATAACGATGAAATACTAGAGACTGCCAGGTGGACTCTTGGAAAAGGTTGTGCTGCATGTAGGGTTTGTTCGGAACGAAACTGCAGCCTCACTGTGAAAGTACATACCTGTCTCCTTACAAGAGTTTCTTTGCTCCCTTTGAGAAACTCTGCTTAGCACCAGTGGCCAGAGATGCTGAATTACTCCTCAAAGTTGTGAGACTTGTCTTTTGAACTACATGGCTCCAAAATGACATGTTAAGCTTTTTCTTGTCTGGTGGGTTCTTAAATTGTTTTGAGCCTTGACTAGGCTTCTTCATATGTATCACTCCTGGAAATTCAGTGAGACTCTTAGGGGCCTTGTGTCCCCGTGTACCTTGAGGAAAATGTGCTGCTGCTGAGTTTGAGCTCACTCTCTGTTCCAGTATCTTTAAGTGGACTCAAAGCAGCCACTAATGCAAATCTTTTGAGAAAAGGCATTATAGAAAAGCAGATGATGCTGGTTAGTGTACTTGAATATCAGTATTGGTGAAAGACTCACATGATGAGTTGATTTGTAACTCTTCTTTCTTTTTTCCACCAAATAACAATTTTCTGTTACAGTGGAAAAATTAATTGAAGTGAAAGTTATTTGCTTCTGTTGGATAGCCCTGTTTTCTAATTCAAAAACTTAAATAGTGACATTAGAGTCATTCTATAATAACAGGCCAATATGACGTTAAAGGGAATGTTACTTTTCTTGGCTGTTGTTTGGTAGTGAAGAAAAGCAGCAAGAAGTTGTTTACATGCAAATGTCATCTGTATAAAAAGCAGGAAAATGCTCTAAAGAGGAGATATTATTACAAAGACATAATTTCCCAGAGGCAGAAAAACAGAGGAAACATTTTATGGTCATCAGCAGTCTCTCCATAAATCTATACCATCAGACATGCTGTGAGGTTGGCATGTATACTGGTCTAAACAAAGCCTGAGACCCTCAGCCTGGAGACTAAGAAGAAAGGGAAATGCAAGCAATGTGTCAAAGAATCTGCCGTCTGTGCTGAGCAGAAACCAGATGTTTTTGCTAGTAATTATTATTATGATAATTCATTTAAGTGGGAATAAAATAGGGCATGATTGTTTACTGCAGCCTGTTTTCCCTAGACAGGCTGGGAAATGAGAAAAAACAAAATCTCTGAGGTTCTACTCCTGGTAAAATGAATAATTTCCAGGAATAAATATGGCAACAAGAATAGTTTTCATACATATTGCACAGTAGCTGTGAATAGACATCATACACTTTTATTCAAGAAGGTCACTGGAGGCTGTTGAGGAATGTTAGGGAAGGTCACTTTGAATTTTATTTTACTTTTACACATTTGCTTCCTGCTGAAATGGGAGCTGAACAGTGGGGAAAAAAATGGACTGTCCAATGACTAGCAAAGAACTAGGAATAATCTATCTTGGCAAGTCTAGGTAGACATTTCAGGTGAGAATCATCTTTTGAGAATGGATAGCACAGGAAAGTCTCCTGTAAGCCAGGCTTCTGTAGGTTATTGCAGGATATCCTTGGATTTTGCTCTAGCATCTCTTACAAATGTTGATCTCACATTTGCACAGAAGTTTAAAAATATTAAATCCTTCTCAGTTCCTGATGTTTGATTAGAAGCTCCTAGTGAGCAGCAAGTAATTGTTTCCCCACTCCTCACTCCCACAGGATATGAATAGTTACGAGCGTTGGTTGTTTTTTTTTATTCTAGGTTAGAGAATAGTTTGAAGGAAGTGCTCAACAAATATAAATTTTGTTCATCTGTTTAGTCTGAGGAGGAAGTATAGTTTTCAGCTGCTATCCCTTCTGCAAGCATTAAGTTGGAAGCTTTGAGAGAGTTAAGTAAGTGCTATAGAAATATTAAAATCTAAACAGAGTCTGGAGAAGCTTAATCGAGCAAGTGCATTATTGGGAATCTCTCTGATGGTGAGGGTTAATTTATCACCCTGGATCCAATCACTTTATAAAAAGCCAGCATGGGTTTCATTTACTTTGATGAGGTTTATTGCAAGATTCCAGAAAATCAATTTTACTGTGAGCCATATTAAACCCAGGGGAATATAAACACTATATGTACTACACATAACTTTTTGTTATTGCTTACTGAATCACTGGGGAAATTATACGTTTACCATGAAGAAGGGTTATGGCTACGTTCGTTGTCTTGGGTAACTCCCAGCCTGCACATCGTAGTGAAATAAAACAAAATGGTAGAGTTCAGAATCAGCACTTAACTTGTCTTCCTATAGCCTGAGGTATAGAAACACTCAGCAGTAGCGACTTGATTTTCCAAAGGGCTTTAAATAACTGTTATGTTATATACTATCTCTCTGTTCTTTTGCAAATAGATGGTGCATGCAGGCAATATGTAAACTGCTGCTGGTTGACTAAGCCCAGGTAATCCTTGCTCCCAGAGTTTCTTGAGATACAAAGGCAAAACTAACAGGCAGTTAACTTGGAAATGGTCAAGATCCACCTGTTCATTAAGGACTTTGAAGAAAATTTGGAGCTTGCAGGAATTTCTATTGTGTATTTTCTCTCTGTCTGTCTTCTTCCTGATCTGTTTTACATACTTGTGGAATTTTATGTGAATTTTATGAGACTTTAAAAAATTGTAGGAAAGTAATTCACACAAGATCGTAGAAATAGATTATAGGTCAGAAACTCTTTTGGGGTTACACTGTAGAGATGGCTTCCTGTTTTACAGTTTTGTACATGCCAGCAAAGTCATAACATGTTTCAATTATTGATAACTTTTTTTCTCCCTATCCAGCCTTCCTGATTATGACATGCTACTGATGTCAAAGCTGGCACAATGGACTAAAATTAGTGGGGGTTTACGTGAGGAAACTTAGATTGCAAATAAACACGCAGAAATAATTTTCAATATAAAAAGACATCAGAATTCAAGGAAGTATTTTTTAAAACCCAGTGTTTGTAGTCTGTTGATGAAAATCATCCTTTTTTTTCCCCCAGTATTGGGCTCTGTTGTGCTGTGCCAGGAAATGAGCATCTCTGTGTCTTCAGTAGCAAAAGAGCAGAGCAATGCATCTGTCTATCTCTCTGTCTGTCTATATTTTTCCACGTGAGTTTTGTAAGAACTAAGATGGGATATATGAAAAGTTCTAAATGTAGTTAACACACATTTTGGTTTATTTTTTGAGGGGAAATGGAGAATCAAACTCCCATATTAACTTTTGAGATTTCTGCCCGTGTGACCTCATCTAGGTGGACCCGCTTCTGCAGGGGAGTTGGACTAGATAATTTCTAAAGGTCCCTTCCAACCCCTACCATTCTATGATTCTATGTCATGCATGTTATTTACACACCATATTTGGCAGTGTTGTAATCCCAAAGCTCTTGCTGCAGCCATACTCCCTGTGAAATGTATTTGGAGTAAGTAAAAGTGAGATGTAGCCATTATTTAAAAGTATAAAATCTGCTATGGTTTATAGGAGGCTGTAAAAATACTGTAACAATAAAAATGAGAAAACAATGGAAAAATCATCTCCAAAAATATTTATCTTTAAATTCCTTCCAATACTCATGTATCTATCTGTTTGTTTAGATTTTTTTCAAGGGGAACTGCACATACATGAATTAGAAGAAAAGTTAACAAAATTTGATTCACAGCCACATTGTCAGTAACAAAACAAAGTTACACTTTTAATAATGTATTGAATTAAATTTTCATATAATGGCATTTTTAAAAAGCAGATATACTGTAAGTATAACATGCAAGAAGAATTATTGTGGACTGTCTTTATCTTGTCACTTTTCCCTGTCTCTTTTATTTGTACGTGGGAGCTCTTGAAGTTTCGGCTCTTTCTTTCAATGCTATCTTGCAATTATTTTTATTATGCAGCTGAGTAAAAGTATGAAAACAAACAAGAGTGGTTTAAAAGGAATGAGCACTTTTTCTTATTTTGTGTTGTTCTTTTGAATCTGGTCACTGGGATTTTGATGCAGAGTGAGTGACAGAGAAGTGATGTGTATTTCTTCATGGGCAGCCCTGGATTCGGGTTTGATTTTGCAAATCCAGGCTAGTGTGTGGCTTTGTGTTTTGAACTTGCTGAGTGCATTTCAGATTAGATTTAGCTCAACTGGAAGGAAATCAGGCTGAAATACCTATACCTTTGAATATCCTGTCAACAGCACTTCTTGGACTCTTTATAGTTCTGATTTTTCTTTGTAGACACAGCATTTGAGCAAGTTCAAACTAGCCTAGAGCTGGTGAATATAGCAGAAGATGCTTTCTGAATCTGGAGCTTGACTATGCTCAACTCAGATATATTTCTGAGAGTACAGCATGTGGCTAGGGGGAAGTCAATATCTTCAGCAAAAATATCTTCTTCAACTGAATCACGAGAATCTAACACTGAACACATTAAAGATACTTTGGTGTTGATATGTATATGTATCTGTTTATCTGCAATACCTAAAGTTGATTTTGTATGCATGTGGATGCCATAAATCACACAAAACAGAATAGTAAAAAACCTGATTTTTTCTTTTCCTTTTATTTTTTTTGTATCTGTGCACCAGGAAACAAAATTAAGCTTCAGTAGCTAAACAAATTATGCAAAATTATACACCATGAATATTTTATATTCCAGAACCCTGAAGCAAGGACTTTCAGTGGCTTTATGTCTGCAGCAACCTATATCATACCCAGATGAATTCCACAACTGAAAAGTCGCTCTTCTTCCTAAAACTTTACTCAGATATTCCTGTTATTTTCTTTTCTTTGCTTTTGTCAGTGGTTATTAATAGGAATGTCTCAAGGGTTTTATAGTATGTAAGAAAACATAAGTTACTGTAGTCAGCTTTCTTTCTACTATGTGAGACTGGGAAGTTATTCTCTTTGTAGTTCTGAATTTATTTAAAATTTCATGGAATAATGTAAAGAAAGTAATATGGTAAAAGCAGGACTAAGTTTAAAAAAAAACAGTTAAAACACATTTCATCTGGACTGTACCTGCTTTGACATATCTCTGCTTAATTTCATTTTTTTTGTATGCCGAAGTATATTTTCCTGTAGAAATGTGTTTCTCCTTTTTCTATAAAATTCAATTGCAACACCACGTAAGCTTCTGTAGAGTAGACTGTAGCTGTGGTGCACTGAAAAACTCAGAGCAGTTTATAGATAATATTTGAAAATTTTCATTATTTAACTAGTTTTAATTAATGATCTCATCCTCTTTCCATCTAATATCAAAGAGCTGGCATCTTGAGATCACATGCATCTGCCCCCGAAGTGGCTAGCAAAACAGAAATCTTGTAATTATAACTTAACAAGGATTCTTTGGCACTACTTACTGGTTCCTGGGATGCAGAGCCTGTGAGTTAATGCCGTAATTTTGACTCCAAGTGGCACTGAAAATGGGGGATGTGGGTACATTTCAGCATGCTCATTAATCTTCAGTGTGTGCCAATAACTACATATCATATTTGGCAAATGATAGAGTGGGATTGTAATTTTAGGGGGTAAAGTGTACTATTTACTATTGATTTAATACCAATAACTTTTCAGGAACATGACTCATGCAAAGTCTCCACTAACTCATCCAAAGACTCTCAGCTTACACTTGGACACAGTTTTGAAGGCAGCGTACCTTTTTCCTGTCTGTCCCACCCATTCCATGCCTTTTGTTGATGCAAATATAGTTAAACATAAAGTGAAATTTATCAGTTACAATAAAAATATTCACTGCCACAGGTAACGATGACATATTAAAACATTTATGCTTTTATGTCATGCCTACTGCTGTAGTATTTTAGTATTAATCTATTTGTCCTTTTTTACAGTTGAAATTGAATGTACTATTTCAGATAGTACAGTTGATGGCAGAGGTCTCTGTTTTGAAAGGTACTTGGGAATTTATTAGATTTAGGTATATATTGAAACATTTTCTTTGGTTGAAGCTGTAAAGAGCAGCTGTATCCTGTGATGTCTCTGGTTTATGCCTGCTCATATAGGAGATCACTGCAGGTACAGTCCATGCCAGTCAATTAGAAAACAGTTCATAGCTGCAGTATGCCTAGATTTGGTCTCCTTATTTTAGCAAAATTTGCAAGGATTTTTACACAGGTGAAATGTGTGTTATTGTTACTGTCTGATGGCCATCATAGACAGTAGCATTCCAAAATTAGTTAGCCTGTGTTATTAGGTAAATAAAAACAATATGTATCACTGACTTACTGCCTGACAGATTGTGTAAACATATCAATTTAGAATCCAGAATATTTATAGAAAGGAGGAACAACACCTTTTGTTTTCATTTTACAAAACTAATCTCTGCTAATGCAAAAGTGTGTAGCTCAACAGTTTTCTCTAAAAATTATCTGATTGGATATTTTTCTCTGTGCATTTTAGTGATGTTAGGGCTCAGGTTTGACTATTCAGTGTTTCAGGGGAACATAAAAAATAGAATTTATATTGTTCATTACTTTTCCAGCTCAGTGGAAAGTGCAAATAACATTCATAAAATTGAGATGGCCAGATAAAATTTTAAAATATTATTGATGAATTAACCTGAGATCCAGATCATATGAACACAATATTTCCCTTTTACTACAGGATGTGAATTTGGACTGAGAAAACACAATGCTAATATTACAATGTCCTGATGATTTTATAGCAAACCTCTTAAAATGGTTTCTGTGCTGAAATCTAGAACAGTCACTAACATCCTAAATGATCCCGTATACAAGATACAAGATTGGAGAAATAATACCTCTAGACCCATATAAAATAAAAACCCTGATAAAGAAAAATACTGTTTGAACAGTTCTAAATACGGTACCTTTTTGAAGAGAGAAATGAAACAATGTTTTTAAGAGAGAGCCTCTGGCTTAGTGTATGTAACAAAAAGTGAAAGGCTAGCACATGGGTTTTATTTAAATAAGAAATACTGAATTTTTAATATAATTACTTGAAAAAAGGAAATTGCAATGCCCTATCCTTCACATACTTACAAATGCAGTATTTATTTTTGTAAATTCAATAAATATTTCAGAGGAAAGAAAAATGTACACAACTTTATTCAGAAGAATTTTACAAATGAAAAGTGAGATTTTGAACAGTTAATAATGAAATAGTGCATGTATTAGGTGCTTTTTTTTGGTGGGCTTCTTTAGTAACATTTAAGTGTGAGTCAGTTGAAATAGCACATACAGCTGCAAGAAAATAATGCAAATTTTGACATTTGATGCTTAGTAAGTTGAACTTGGTTAACTTTGATACCAAAAAAAAAAAGCTAGTATTTCATTGTAAGCAAGCAGTGGAATTAAGGAGATTGTGCACTGAGCCTTAAAGTGAAGCAAGTCAGGGTATGTTTGGTTTTCCTGAAACCTGAGCATTTAAGTCAATTGACAATTACTTGCCCTTCTTCTGAAGAGAGCTACCACTCTTACATTTTTCAAAACTTTTTTCCTATGTCTTTCCCACACTATATCTGTGATATATGAGACATGAGATATTCAGAGGCATGTAAAATGAATATAGGTCCAGCTGCTGTTGGAATCCAATCAAAGTTCAATATCTTCCTCCTTCACAAATCCCAGCCTACATGAGCACCCTACCCTTTTTCTTTTTTCTTCTTATAAAATCTTCGGCATTGTTATAAATTGTAACACAAAAACTGTAACAAATACATGGTTGGGGAGTGTAACTTAGATCAGGAGGAGTTGGAATATTTGAAGGATGATTCAATGGTGTGAATTAGGTTGTGAAACATATTCTGGCTGTAGGAGGACAGAATTTGGGAATAACAAGTTGGTAGGACAGAGGAATCCAAAGCTTGATTCTGACTTCTCCTATGCTTTTATTTTATACCAGAGTGGGAGAAAAAATTGAAGAATGCTTGTGAGGATCAGAGAGGACTGAATACCTACTCAGGGAAGAGGGTTTCATTGTTTCACCATCACTCACCTTTTTTGGGAACAGCTGGGAAGATAGCAAGAAAGATTATCATCTAGATGGGTTTATTAACAGGTATAATATTAGAGGCTCCAAAGAGAGAGATTTGTTAAGATTTACAATTCTTCTAGGTATTCTAAGGGGATTGAACATGTAATAAAATCCTTTTAGATGTATATCATTGAACTTTGGATTCACTAACAAGTTTTAAAGTTCAAACCAAAATCAATATATTCGGTGATAATTATCCATTATTGATGCATTCCAGGGAACTCAGAATCACAGAATCATAAGGGTTGGAAGGGATCTCAAAAATCATCTAGTCTAACCTCCCTGCCAGAGCAGGACCACCTAGGTCACACAAAAACTCATCCAGGTTGATTTTGAATGTCTCCAGGGAAGGAGGCTCCACAACCCTTCTGGGCAGCCTGTTCCAGTTCCCGGATACTCAAGCAGTTATTCCTAGCCTCTGTTTTTTTGTTCTTGAGATAACAGTATGGATGTTTATTTTTAGACAATATTCTTCACGTTAATTCAAATTTAAATGGCTCTAGTCCACCCTAGCATCAAAATAAACATTTATATATGTTTGATACATGTAAGATTTTGTCTTGTCTTCAGAGATGCTAATGTTTAATTCTTTGATGTCTTCTATCTCTGTGGACAACACTGTGTAATGAGTTATTGCATTTGAGATTTACTATTGGTACCATCTAACATTGATCCAGCATTTAAAACTGACCAGCTTTACCATCTTGAGTTTAATATTCTTTTTATATAAGAAATCAAATAAAAATTTCTTACAGATGTGTAATGCCAAGACACACTTCCTCTTTTACCTTTTTCTTCTGAAGTTCTAAAAAGAGATTGGTGAAGAGAGTGTAAGAAAGCATAGCAGAATTGGAGGCTCCCCCTTGTCAGGCAGACATCCTTTGAGAAATTTGCAAACACCTGTGGTACCCCTGAGAGAGCTAAATTACAGCACCTAAATGTGTGGAAGGGTAGGAAGTATCTGATTTCCCGTCTTTAAGGATGGGGCAACTCATAGATGTCTCTAGATCTGCAACTCTCTCTTAGGTCATCTGTTACCTATAGCAGCTTGCTACAGAAGGAGAGATGTGAGTTAAAATTCTTAGCAAAGAGACCTTAGGATAAGATGCCTTCAGGTCAATTTAGAAAGCTTTCTTCCTTCCCAGCACTCACTGAAATTCAGCTCTACTACCAAGTTGAATTTGTACTGGTTTTCAGGCAGGAAAGTGGAAGGACTGGAGGTGATTGATCAAGGATGTTTCAGAAAGATGTAGCAGTTGTACTCTCAGAGTTCTTTTAAACTGGGAAATGAGTAATAAGCTTACTATAGTGAGACCCTGCTATCTCTCACATGACAATGTCGAAGGACAAGGTGTGTCCTGAAAGGTAGAAGGGCTTTCATTTCCAAACATGTACACCCATAGGTAAAAGCAAATGAACTTCTCTTATGAGGCGTGAAATTAATACAGAATGTAAATTAACTTCAGACTGAAATAATTTGTGGTTCTGAGCAAAAATAACGTAACGGTTGTTATAACCATGTTTGTAAAATGCAAAAATTTAACACACAGCAATCAGCCAAAGCTATAATGCAGTGTAAAAGACTGCACACTTAATAATTTTAAATGTTACATGAGTGCGAGTCGCTTGATTAAATTTATTAGAAATGTGTTACGAGCATTTTAAGAAATAAAGCATTTATCACAAAATGATGATTTCTTCACTTAAGCTCATTAGAAAATCACACATCAATTCATGCATAATTACAGGGGAATTTCTGCCACTCACTACAAATCATTACCACATTAGCTAAAGTTGACTTAATTTATCTGTAATTTGGAAAAGGTGGTATCTAAATAGGAAAATTAGCTTATACAGAGGATGAAACTATCAACATCATCACAAAGGACTCAGCCTTCTCTTACTTGTTAGACAAAGATGTACCTTTTAACTCTTTTATATGTAAAGCTCGTACTTTTGAGTGAGCTCTAAAGCTTTTCTTTCCATGTCAGAATCCCATATTATGGATCCAGTGCCAGGTACTTAATGAATCATTGATAGTCAAGGCACGTTTACTTGCGCCAGACATACTCATTGTTTTTAATGATCATTGCAGTTGGAGATTGAATTGAAAGGGTTTGGGGGAGGTGGGGAGATGGGGAAGGAACAAGTTTTGCAAGTGCTGGTGAGCTAGTCCCACAGCAGCAGAGCAGAAAATGAGCATTCTGCCAAAAACCGCAGCATTTGTGCTGCACTGTGTTTACATTCCCATGATGTCTGTGGTGGACATAGCTCTCTTGTGGCCTGTTGCACCTTCTTGATTTCCCAAACTTTGCATAAGTTTGAGGACAGTGTGTGACTGATAAAGTCCAACCTAAAGGTGTGACTGGTCACTAGGTTACTCTTTTGCCATCAGTTTGCATGTTTCTTGTTTGTCAGTTCACAAGTACTCTTGTGGAGGGGTAAGTTAGACTCAGAATAAATAAGCTTCATGCTCATCTGTCCAGGAGGCATATAGAAATGTAGTCTTTGAGACTCAGGCATGTATATTTAGAGAGAAATTGCTCTGTAGCTTTATAGCCTTTCATTTTGTGATGCATGACTTAGTTCAACCATTTCCCTATTCTGTATTCAAGTGCTGTATCATTCATACTGTTGGAAAGTATTTATGTCACACTTATTGAGTCTAATTAGAAGGGGGTTTTGTTTCTTTTTTTTTTTAATCTGGGGCATTCCTGCGTTATACCTCACAGTTACACCTCAAGCAGTTACATTGGCACTTTGCAGGAAACAACAGGTTATGCACACAGAGGTGAAGGAAGGCAGATGAAGAAGACGTGAGAGAAGTTAGATTCTTTTTTAATTTGCCTCTCTGTCAGAAATAATGTACCTCGAAATACACTCTCAGTTTTGTAGTGAAGTACTGATACTTTGTTTTCGGCAGCCCTCCTGAGGGGTTTTTGTGTGTCCTTTTTTCAGAGTCTTTTGTATAAGCTCGGGATCTGCAAGTTGAAAGTTATGCCCCTCCTTCCACATTAGTACCTCACATTTACAGACTGAAGCATTGTTTCCTGTTTCTTTCCTGAATTTATCTCCCTGGCAACATGTGAACTACTTGTGATTCTCTTGCCAGTAACTTTTTGCTTCCTTTACAGGCTCAAATACAATTTTAAGGGCTGTTATTTTCTGAGTAAGATGTAATGTTGAATCATATGTGCTAAGTTCATGACTTCAGTGGTATTAGTACATTTTCACATTGTTTTTCATATCGTTTAGTAAGGTAGGATGAGAGCTTGCAGGAGCTGGCTGTGCCGAAGAAATGGCTTGCTACTGCCAAAAGACGTAGTCCTGCTCCCTCCTCCCTTCTGGTTCCTGTCTGACCCTTTGTTGAGCTGACTCAGCATACTAAACTAACACTTTAAAAAAAAAAAAATAAAAAAGAAAAAGCTTTCGTACCAGTGCTGCAAGTTGAAAAGCAGCTTGAGAAGTACACTTGTTTCAGTGCCTTGGAATTAATGGAGTGGTTCAGGTGTCTTAAGTAACCTAACTTATATAGTCACAGTGTTTCTTGAGAGTGTTGTAATAATTATCTTTTACTAATGTTTTATATTTTATTATGATAAATAATTTCATATAAGAATTATGATTGCCATTGAAATGAATGAATGCTAAATATGGTACCTGAAGTATCTAATGCCACTTACACTTCCAATAACTGGAATTAGGCAAATAATTATATCACAGTATCTTGTCAATGCACACATCATCTATCCATTTAAAAACAAAGGCTAGTGAAGGGCTTCTTAATCTGTGCCGATCTTATGCTTTTGTAGAATTTTCTTTCTTCAATCTTTGAATAGTCATTTGAAACCAAATTAGTGATTTGATATACTGAATGAATTAAGTTCTTACTCTCATTGCATGTAAAATTTATGCTATATGCAGAATTCATGTTTTCGGCTTTCTTTGCTACTAGAATTTCAAGCTGAGTTTGATTAATCTTGAAGTGAGAATTGCATCCTAGGTAGGAGGCAGTATATTTGACAAAGAATGCCAACTTTGGCAATGGATGAAGACATGGTAGTAATAAAATAGAAAAGGGGGGGAGAAATCCAAGAAACCAATCTGAGCAGCCATTCTACTGCAGTGACAGCAGCAGTTTAGTACATTGTATCAAAATGAATGGGCTTTGCATAATTGATTTCAACATACTAGTAGCCTGAGGTCTCAGCGACTCTAACCCAGAACTTCTTAGCCTTGCTACAAAGATGGGAGAAAACTCTGCAATCTGCTACAGGGAAGGTAGAGAGTAGCATTGCTATTAGAGCAAAAGCTTTAAAAGTAGGACAGAGCTACTAAGAGAAACTCCTTTTGTATATTTATTGAGGTTATTCTGTCCACCTCATTCAAATATCATAAAAAGCTATTTTAAAGTTTTTGTGCAATACCAATACTGAGAATTAAATTCTTACTTCTTACTAGGTTTTATTACCTAATTCAAATGGCATTCCTGCACAAGTGTAATAGCTGTGTTGTGAGATCTTTTGTATCTGGGATGCATTTTGAATATCATCTCAGTAAAAATACAGATGTAAAAATAAGTAAGATGCTCTTTTGGGATGCACTTCATATTTGTTGAACATTCACATACTTAAAAATACTAGTTTTATTTAATAATGTTCTACTCTGATGTGAATCAACAACTGTATTTCCAGGGGCTTCCTAAAGGGGAAAGGGTTATGTCCATCACAGAAGCACATATATTATTACACTATATTACAGAATGTGAAAACATTAATAGTTGGGTGTAAAGTTATTGTGTTGAACAAATGAGAGATGTAATTTTAATGTCCTGTTTCCTTGAAACATATTAGAAGTATGTTACTGCATCTTATCTGTTTTGCATTGTCCCTTCTGGATAGGTACTCACAAGTGTGCGGAGAGTCTGGATTCATGCAACAGACTCCTGAGAGCAGAGTGATATCTTTGATAGAGGAAAAACTAGATTAACATTTCTGACTAGAATCAAAGATGGGTAGTTGCAGGTGCAGGACTGGGAAATGAGATTTGAATGAACTAATGTGTTCAGTGTCAGGACTCCCAGGCTATTAGACTTCTTCCTTAGAAGACCATGACAAAGCTCTTCATTAGCGTTCGTTACGCTTCATCCAGCAAAGTGAAATATTGACAGTGGCTCCTTTAAACAGCAGTATTCTGCATAGATCAGCATCAAGCACCTTAATTATGTCCTTGCTCCTATAAGATGCTAAATGGTATTAAGAGGAATATTGTACATTTATCAGTAGCGGTAGTGTTTATTCTGAGTGAATCCAGTGCTGTGATTGACTGAATGAGGTTCAGTACTCTATAATTAGCAGACTTTATAACCTATTTTTAAAAAGTTTGACTAAGGAAAGTTTGAGTAAAAAGAATTCTGTGTTACTAAAAATGTTTTATTCATTTATTTTTTCTATTTGCACAACTTTCACAGAATTTTCATAACCTTCACAGAACTGTAGAGGTTGCTGAACTATGCTGTGGTGTTTGAACAGAGACTACCTCAGAAAGACAATAAGGTGACACTTTGGTCATTTTTGCTTGGTATTAAGTGACTTAAGCTTATGACATTTCTCACAACAAAAGGTTGTGAATAGGTTCAGATGACCCATTCTAATTGATGTATTCATCTATAGGACCCATCTTTTCTGTTCTAGTAAAGCCATCAATTTCTTTCAGAAGATTTTCGAGATTTATGTGTCACAGTTCAGCTTTGCCTCATACAACAGTTTTGACTGATAGTCAGGGGAAATCACTGCTAAGAAGAAGAAGAAGAAGAAGAAAAATACATAGAGGTCCTGGAGGACTGATTGGAAGCAGCAACAGGCCTGCCATCTTTTTTTTCTTTTTTTTTTTTTTTGCTCATTGGCAAAGACATCTAAGATAGATATTATGCTCTTTTGCATTAAATAAACACTAATGGAAACTTTGGGTTAGCATAACATGCCTTTTCCATCAAAGAAGCCTTGTCAAATGTTACTGAAAAACTTTACCTTTCCAGTACTTCTTGACACAGAATCCTGGCTCTGTAGAGTCATGGATGATAAAGATCAGTACATGACATACACAGATATCTTCTTAAATCATATTTACATCTTTTATCTGAAGTTTGTCTCTCAGAAGAGGAGACAGGCAAAATAATCAGGTTCGATTTTGAAATACAGAAGCCAATTTTGTGGTTTTAACACCATCAGATCATATTAACATCAGTGAGGAGTCAAGAATCCTCAAAATTAGTAGTCACAGGAACATTGAACAAGCTGAAGTTTAGTGGTGGGCTCAGCAGTGTTAGATTAGAGGTTGGACTTGATGATCTTTAAGGTCTTTTTAAACCAAAATGATTCTATGATTCTATGAAACATACTTTTATCACAGAATTATAGAATCATAGAATGTCAGGGGTTGGAAGGGACCNATCTGCATTGGACTCTCTCTAGAAGTTCTCTGTCACTCTTGAGCTGAGGAGCCCAGCACTGGACACAGGACTCCAGATGAGGCCTCACCAGGGCAGAGTAGAGGGGAAGCAGAACCTCCCTTGACCTGCTGGCCACATTCTTTTTGATGCATCCCAGGATGCTGTTGGCCTTCTTGGCCAATTCCTTTCTGTTTCAAGTGGCTTGCAACATTTGCCCACACACAGACATCTTTACCAGCTTCATTTTGGTGAAAGTCTTCTAACCTTTTTCAAATATTTTGAAGCAATATGGAAGAAAAAATACAGATAATTTTGATACGAATCACAGTCTGTGCCTTCTTTCAAGGCTGGTCATCAAATCTGTTTAAAGACCTAGTAGGCTGCCCTGTGGTCTGCCAGCAGAACAAAGTAGTGCTGACATCAAACAATGGCTAAATTTTCAAGGGTGCTGTTTACAGTATCTGTAATGGCAACAATGTGGAAAAAGCAATTAAGAGATGAGTCTATGTGCTAATTATGAGTGAAGACAGTGTGATCGGGTTTTTTCTGTTATGGAGACCTTGTTTTAAACTGTATACAACTTTTCAGATTCTAAGCATTTGGGGTGAACTTCTTCTGTCTCAGGCTGCATCGTGGGAAAGTTCCAAGTAAGTTTGTCCATTTCTGAGAACAAGTTTAAGGAGTAAAGATGTTTTGCCTATCCTGAAGCAAATGCATACCTGTTCTGCTTTGGAAACTCTAATCTGTTTTCAAGCAGAGACTTGAAATTTGTCAGGGCATCCATCCAAGTCTACATACAGCTATATTAAATTCTCTATTTTTGGTCAGTTTGTGAGCCTCAGCAAATCTAAGCCAGGTCATGCAGCAGGCAGGCTGGTCAGAATCTAATGGTCAGAATCTAATCTAATGTAAATCTTCAAGAGCCACAAAGGTGTTCAGTCTTCTGATGAGCTGTAAATTTTAGGGGTGGAGAAGCAGGAGCTGTAGGAACTGTAAGCCTAAATACATTTGTGCATGTTGCTCTAGGGCTCTGAAGATTTTGTGTCTGCACAGCATTCTATGCCTTCAGGTATTTTTGATGCCCACTTATCTGAACATGCCTTTTCTTAGGGCTTTGGAGTCCGACTTGGTTGCTCTCTGTGTTTAATCTTTTCCCATTGCAGCTGTGTGCAGTGCCAGGACTGATTTTCCCCTTGTCTTCTCAGAGCTCTTGCCGTTGCAGCCTCAAGGAAAGCTGGCATGACTGCATGCGGAGGTGGGGAGGTTGGGTGCAGGCACCTCAGGAGCAGCCTGGGGAATTGGGGACAGGGCAGAAGATGTAAAGGGAGATGGGAGCGGAAGAGAAAGTAGACAAGGGTCTTTGGAGGAGTGTAGGCAGAAGAGGGGAAGGCTACTGGCTGGTGTATAGAAGAAAAAATAGCAGATGAGGTGAGGGCAAGCAGACCTGAGATTGAATGAACAAAGCCAAGGGTATGAGAGAGCAGAAAAAAGCAAGATGGATGGAATACAAAAAAAATAGGGAGGCAGGAGCTAAAGTGGGTGGATGGTAGTGGGAATAGAGGGGAATAACAGGAATTGTAGCCTGGGGTACTAGGATTTTTCCTCAGCAAGTAGAAATTCCAGCATGAAAGAAAAGCAGAGTTAAGCTTGCTTGGGTGATATCTCTCATTAAATATTTGGTTTAATGATATATTAACATGTGCTTAGAATGTCAGCTCTCTAGGGCCCCAGTCCTACTTGATTGTGATTACTAAAATATTGTGTATGTATTCGGCACACTGTTTTTATTCTGAGAGAATAAATACACAATCATTGCCATTTCCTAGTTGCACCACAATGTTGCACATTAGCAGCATTACTGAATCACTCTCCTGTTTGTTATTTTTGGTGTTTAGGTGTGAGGTTCTTTTTGTAGACCTGCAACAGTGGGCTTTCAGAGATGTCTTTGTTTCTACTACACACGATAGCTGTAATGAAAAGCTCTTTCTTCCATTAAACCGTCTTTGTTTTTTCCTACTCTACCTTAGTTGTAGAGATATTCAGTAAACAGAAAATGAGTTTAACAAAAACATGCATATATACTCATATGAAATCTATTTCTATTCCATGATCAGCAGCAAACTGGTGCATCAGTAATAAAGCATGTCTCTGCTGTGGGGCAGGGGTGAACTCAGAGGAAAGCTCGCTCTCCTATCTCAGTTGCCAGCATTGCTAATTAGGTAGCTACCATAGAGGGTTGTTTGAGGAAGGGAGTTTGTGTGAGTGGGAGGGGAAAATTCTTCCCCTTTGCTGAATACAAGAGTAGACTGAGTTCCCCTACCGTCTGGTTCTCCAGTGTTACATATTATTTGTTCTCTTATCATTATTTTCCTCTTATTCACAGCTAAGTCCCAGTAAAGGCACCTTGCCTCCAGCTAAGAAAGCAAAAGAGAACAGATATTCTGCCCTGAAAGTGGTCTGATAAGGATTAGTATAAAAGCTGTGCAACTGGCATTCCCCTTCTCCCTTCCCCAGCCTTCCTATGCTCACTCATGGTTTAATGTTATTTCCTTAGGCAGCAAGTGGTCTGGGATCTGGAAAACTGAATTTACACCTAAACAGTTGGAAGATAAGTGACAGTTAGTGCACACATAACTTGCAGCATGTATCCCCATTCAGTCAACTCTCCTTGGTTTTCTGACTAGTATCCCATTGATTCAGTTCAAGAACCAGCCTTCTTGAGGAATACCTGTGGCCTTCTCTTGTCTTTGGCATGATGGAATTCTTTCCCCAGAAATTGTGTTATTTTCCGGGAAAGTAAAATTACTTACAACTGACATAAACACATCTTGCTAAAATGTTGGAGGTGATGTTTTCCAGGATGTTGGATGACTCTGTTCTTCAAGGTTGTTATAAATTAAAGAGAAAGATTCCTCACCATGGCTTCTCTCAATATAACAATGAGTTGGGTGCTGCTATAATATGACTTTCAACTAGAAATTGCTGGTCTGTTGGTGTACTCATGTACATGAAAATTAATGAATTTAGTATGCTTACTTTGAGCTGTCTCGCTTTCAGGCATTCATACGTGGAACTGGGTTAAGGCATCTCAGAAGTGAAGGCAAAGTTGTGATTCTCTGCTCTAAGGACAAGGGCCAGGTCAGGGAAACCACTGTTACTGCAGGCAGAAGAGAAGCACTGATGAGAGCTACCCTTCCTTCCCCCTCCAGGTTACTACTGCCTACATACTCCAGCCTCTTCCTCACTCACTATGACAGGAGCAGTTACCAGCATAGCTGTCATAGCCAGAGGTGAGGTCAGCTGGGAGCTGAAGCTATATGGCTTCTCCCAACATCATGGTAATCCATAAGGACCAGCTTGCTTTTCCTGTGGGTAGAAACAGCCCTCCATAAGCAAACATTTACACTGCAGTTATTAGGAAGAAGGGAATTTATTGTAAAGCAACAGAAAATATCTAATAAGTGACCTGTAATTTTTAGTGTAGTGGTTTGGCTTAGTTTTGCCTAAAGTCTCTAAAGAATCAAGCTGATGGTGTCCTTTAAAGTCCTTGAAATAATAATTCAAAATGGCCAGCAGTTGCTGAGTGGCAGGGAGGATTTCTTTTCTCTACTCCAGTCTCTCTACTAAATATTTGTTTTCTGCATGATGCTTCGACAAGTAGTAGTTGTGGGCTGACTAAACAAGACATGTCATAAACTGCTGGGGAGGGTGGTTTCCTCAGAAGTTGTGGAAGTCTCTGCATAGCTGAATTGATACCTAAGCTTCACATTCCAAATCTGTATGCAAGATCCTGATTTTTCCAGGGTTCTGAGCAGCTGTTGGTCCTTAACAGTTTTGATACCCAACCCAGCTGTATGCATGCCTAAGTAGGACTGTATTGACCTTTTGTGGTTAATGATATTACTGTTGTTTTCAGAGTGTACCTTACTTGCATATGTTCAGATGTGCATCTGTTGATTTTAGAAACTGGAAAAGTAAGTGGTTTTATACCTGCCCATGGGTTGTGCTCTTTGAGCATGGAGGCAGGAGAGCATGCAGTCTGCATTGGTTTTGCTAATTTAAAGGAAGAAAATCTCTGAAGAAGCTGAAGTGAGGGAGGATGAGTGATTTTCTGAACTTCTGCATATTCAGTTACTAGTAGGTAATTCTTCTGAGAATTTCTTGGATGTATACCTACTTGTGGATCTTTAACTCCAGATGCTAATTGAGAAGAGTACTAATTAAACAATGACTATCCTTCCAAACTGTCCCTCTAGAGAAATTTCAAATCCAAAGCTGCACAAAGAAAGCACCAAGGTGCTAATTTCCCTAACAAAAATGTTGCTTAGGGCTGCCCAAAACCTCCAATCCCAACATCCCTATAAAATGAGGTTTATTTGAAAAAGAATTCTAAATAGCAGATGATACTGAGGATTACATAGTAGTCTGTTACTGATGCTACAGACTAATCTGTGTAACTTCATAGAGGCTTGCCTTTCCTAGACAGTGATTTAACATCTTTAAATCAAGTTTATATAATCTAGTTTCCCCATGTAATGGATGTGGTTTGGGGAAGAGCACTGATAAAAGCTTTGCATTGATTGAAATGGAAATTCTAAACCACCATCAGTTGAAGTGTAGATATAGGATGTAAAATCACCTGGTCCCTGTAGAACTCAGTAAGATGCAAGCCAGTTATTAAACCTTTTAGTTCATCTATTCCCTCTGCAGATTTTACAGCTATTACAAAGACTGTCTTTAGGGCTAAGTGCTAAAGAGACTTTTGCCCTAAATGCTATTCAATTCTGCATCTTGAATGTGGAGATTATAGGAATGACAGAGACCACTTGTGAACATGTGGGGAACAGGTGCATGGCCAGCACTCTCCCCCTCTGTAGCCCACAAGAAATTCTGTAAAAATCTCTAAGTAGCAAAACCATGAAAGAACTGCCATGCTAAAAACAGTAAATTTATAACTAATGATGGCTACCTTGTTTAAAGAAAATAATTTTTAAGAACAGATAATATGAAAGGATTATGTCGTTAACTGCAGTCAGCTAGTGATTCACTAAATGAAAATATCTTCTGCTGTGATGGTTAAGTAACTCCAAACAGTCCATTGCTAAATACTAATGTTTTGGAGGGGCTTCTCCCTGTCCTGAGCAACCATATTTCTGCGTAGTCTGCATTTCCCAGGAGGCGCTGCGGGCCAGGAGCAGGGATTTCAGAGTGCAGCAGAGAATCAACTGGGATGGTCATGGGGAAAAGTGAGAGGTTTCTGTTGTCAGAAACTGCAGCAGTGGTTTGAGAGAGTATCGTAATATCCAAGTAGACCATACAAAAATCTTTGTCCTTTGATTTCCCTGAGGACTTATGGAAGAAAATGAATCAAGTAGAAACATGTGTGAATTAATTTCCCTCACTCAGAAAGGATCTGTGTTTCTGACATCAATTTTATTCCCCACACCTAGATAAAAGCAGGTGTTGAGGAAGCAGCTGTATCATCTCCTTCTCTAACAAAATGACCAGGCCAGCATGGTTTAACTGATAGCCCATGGGAAGCTTTTTGCTACCCTGTTGAATACTCTACTTTCCCTGGAAGAGAAAGCAAGCTGTCTCATCAAGAAAAGCAGCTGAGGGGGTGCCATCGTCCCTCCTTTGCTTGTTCAGCCTAACAAGGAGTATCAGGTAGTTGACGTGGAAGGCATGAGGAGAGTGATGAGGAAGGGGCTGTTGCTGCAAAAGGAAGTTTCACAATTTCTGGGGTGGCAGCAACAATCTGGCCATTTCTTACCGTACTGGGCCAAGAAAAGACTTCCTTGTAGGTAACAGTAAACATGTTTGATTAATCAGAAGTATTTCAGACATACAGTGAGTGCACTTGTGTTGTATCTCTTGTGATGGTCTTGTGAGGATTGTGCATTTCTAGGTTTCCCACCTTGTCACAAAGAGCCAGCAGAAGTTTTGGCCCAATACAGACAGTCCCATCTAGCCTTAAGGAACCCTGAAGACTGTAAGTACCTGCTTAATAGAGTGTATAAGATAACTAAAGCTGTGCAGAGTGACAGCGCCATTTGCACTGCGTGTGAGTGCATGTATGGAGTGTTCAAAGGGCAGAATGTACCTGTCAACGTTGGGGATACCAGAAGTGCTGTTTCAGATTTACTCCTTCTTTCCCCTGCCCCAGACACACCCACTGCCAAGTAATGTAGCCAGGCAACTGTTTTGGCTGCTAGGAAGCCCTCCGGGCTTTTCTGCAAACCCTGCCTCTTCATCTGAATCAGCTGAATAACAAGTTATTTTTGTACCTGGGTGCTAACATTGGCTGCTGATAAAACGATCACAAAAGTGCTGAGCAGCCAGTCTCATCACCAGCGGTACCTTAGGAAAGCACTGGGTATGCTTGTTGGTCAAATGTCTCTTTGTCGTTTTAGCAATGTGTGATATTAATAAGACCCAGTAATATTTCCAGGTTGTGTGCCAATATTTCCTAGGTCAATAAAGTACAGAGAACTTTCTTTTGCCCAGAAAAGGATAGTCAGGTCTCTGCAGGTTTTTTTTTTTTTTTCTGTATCAGTTTGCTTCTGGGCTGACAAGAACCTAAAAGATGTGTTTTCATACTATGAGAAAACAATTTGACTGTAGTTCTGTATCAAGCTACTTTAGGACTGAGCCTGTAATTTCCAGTTTAGATTTTCCTTATCAATTAACATTTTCTGTATAGTGTGAACTTTTTGTATGAGATCTTGTAGGTGATTTCTGTTGATAAATGTTGGCAATGACTCACTAAGTGTGTATAATAGCTATTCCAAGATTTGGGTTGTTTGTTTGTTTGTTTGTTTTCAATTATGTAGACTTACTTATTACCAGTGTTCTGCCTTATTTAGAAAGCTCTACCTAGCAAGAGAGCCAGGTGGTAGTCTGGCAGATACTACGGCAAAACTAATGCTGCTAATGCAGAAATTGAAGATTTTACGTAGTTGCTATGGACCTACTGAGTCACTACATACCAAGCTTCAACTTTTGCTGCCTTGCATGTTGTTTATACTGTGTAAAGAGGTAGTCTAACTGCTACCAAATCGGAGTGGAAGCATTTTTTGCACTTGAGTTTGTTCAGGTGTGAAGCAGTGCTGGAGGGAGGAGGCTCTGGAGAATATAGCCATCAAATTCAATCATTATCTGTGAGAAGAACAGACGCTGCAGTCTTAGAGGCAGGCAGGAGTGTGAACTGATGTGGTACACGTTCATCACAGTATGCTGCTGATATTACTTAAAATGACTTACAGGCACGCACTTCCTCAATGCTCCTAAACAGTGCAGTGCTGCTCAAACTGTGTGATGGGCAAATGGCTTCAGGTGTGGACAAGCATACTCATATGCTGTGGTCTCACACCTGCAGGTTTTTGAGTATAGCCCCCTAGAGAGGAAAAATTAGTCTGTTAACTGATGTCACCACAGAGAATCAAACATTTCATAGGCATTAAAATACTCATATACTGTGGCTTTCTGGCTGTGTTCCAGCTTTTACTGGCAAACACTTCCTTCAAATTAGCTGTCTTGTAATACACTACTTTTGCAAGAACTTGGTTATGCAAATTCTCAGTTTAAAGAAATATACGTTGTTGGATTTTACACTTCTTTGCTACATATATTGAAAATATGTTTGACAGACAACCAAACAGAATAAAATATTATTCTGGTTAAGTACTTTGTGCCAGAAAGGACTGAATCGTCTTACTTACTTTGTGCAAAGTTAGATGCTGGTGCTGTGCTACTATGTAGGCAGCCTTTATGCACCCACAAACACAGCTTGCACAAACAGTCTTGGGGATTGCAGTCATGTTTATAGAGAGGAGGGGAGTTACATTGTGTATTGTGGTATTTGCCTCCAAAATCTTGCAGAGATATGCTGGAAAGGCTTAAACGTCTTGTGAGCAGGGTGGCACTTGTGATAGTGATCGGAACTTATCTCTAGTTCCATTTAGTCGAAGAAATCAAGCTTAAGATGTGGTGCTGGCTGCTAATAGTACAACTAACTGTGTCTCGATGCTGTCTTTCTCACAGACTACTGAATCACAGGACAGATTCAAATTTGATCATTAAACCTGTACAAAAAGGTTAGAGGAATAGCTATACAATATGAGCAAAATAATCATCATAGCAGAATGGGGACATGAGCTCAGCTTCCTGATCAGTTGTGTTTTTCGGGAGCTTTGTTAAATGCAGGCTTACAGTTCAGATGATGCAGTTTATCCCCTCTGAAAAAAACAAGGGCTTGTAAATTTGCCTTGGGTTAGACATCCCAAATCAAGACTTTCAGATACCAATGTTCCTTGTAATTTTTTGAGACTGGGAGAGATGAGATAAGGTCTCCCTTTATGTAAATCACTATCCTGTGAGTCTCTTTGAGCCTTTGTGTTGATGAGAGATTTCTCAGCTGTCTGTCTGTCCTGGCCTCCTGGACAGGTCTCTTGCTTTCTCTAGTCTAATTGACTGGTTTTTTTCCTTTCCTCTCACAAGACTGTAGACTGCCCAGAAGCTTATTTGCAGGGTATAATTTTTCAATCCTTCTGATTCTAGTAAGAAAATTGAGGAAATTATAACAGATCATCATTATCAAAACTTTCTGTTTTCCTGTTTGGAAGAAACACATTCTTGATAGGGAAATGTATCTCCCGAAATGGTTTGAGGATTGCTGTTTGAACTTGGTATAACTAGACATAGGCAAAATTGTATAACACTAGAACTGTTCTCTACTTAGCTAAGACTAATATTATTAAAAGTGGATGAATTAGCAAATGAACATCCTGTTGCCAGGTCGACCACATTCCTTATTTGTGCATATCACTGTGTGTATGAGAAGGATACTATGGAGCGAGGACAGAGTAGAGCTGCAAGCTCTCCACAGCACCCTGGGAGGGAAAGGTTGTAGAAAATAATGCCTTTAGCAACGGTGACCTAAACTCTTCATTCTCTATCACTCTGTGTACATGTCAGTGAGAAAGAAGGAAAATTATTGGAAGGATTAAAAGGGAAAATTCTGTTTCTTAATTAATTGTACTTCAGTTTCCTGAGGATGCACACAACATGTTTCTGTGTATTTTCTCAGATTTCACTGGTGATGAGAGACAGTGGATCAAAGATACTGCCTCACTTAAACTGCCCTCAATTTCTTTGCGTTTACACTAGATAATCTGCTGCCTTTCCATGTTTTTACTTTAATACTGTAAATGGGGGGGTGCAGGTTAGGTCTTTGTTACTAACCTTTGTGTGAAATCTACTTGCTAAGCAAAATAAAACAAAAAAAAAGAAAAGAAAAGGAAGTTGCAATTCTTTTTTTTTCTTTTCTGTTGGCACCATCAAGCAAAAGTTTGTGTTGTTATGAAGAGAAAGTTTAGTAGTCAGAGTCTTTGCTCCTTCTAGGGTGATGGTATTGGAAGTGTATAGAGCAGTTGTTTATCTTTGTGAGAAAATAGAGTTTTAAACAGAAGGTTTAAAGTGAGTCAGTTGCACTATTAAACCTAGAAAGTACTTCTCTGGGGAGTGTGTCCTGGATCCTATTGGCACTATTTTTCAGAAAATTAGGTATGATTCTAGCTCTTGTTCCCCATGTGCACAAGAGCTAGAAATACTGTGGTGGGGAAAATGTGCTAATGCTTGAAACAGAGACACAGTACTTGTCTCTTTTCAGCAGATTTTTTACAGCCTATTAAAAGTTGCACAAATGGATTCCAAAGGAAGTCTCTTTCGGTCTTTTAATGATGCAAACCAAGTTAGGTTTTAAAAATTAGCCTTCCAAATAAGTACAAGTTTTTTTGTTTTTTTCTGCTGGGTGCACAGCGGTTCTTGATTTAATCTGCAGATGACTACTATATGCTCAGGATCTAAGGAGATGAGGACACTTACGTAAGTACCTACATGCAGATATAAGTCTGACAGGCACCAAATTTTGAGTCTTGCAACCAGTGTTGCAGTGTGGGTGGTTGAGAAATTTTGGGTAATTCCTTGGGGCTGCAAGATGGAACCATTGATATAAAACACTTGTTTTCTAGCTGGCAGTGATTTTATGAAAAGTGTCTGTTAATCTTTTCTACCCTGGTGTGTTTCATTTTCCTTCCCTTGTTTCATAAGACATTTTTTTCATTTGACTGTGGTGAGATCAAGCCTAGAGTATTGTGGTATCATGTGCTACAGCTGCTTTCATATCAATTGCTGTTCTATTTGCATAAGCCAGAACAGAATTGAAGTACTCTTCTTTACACCAAAGATTTCTATTTTGGTGAGGAGGAAAAGAAAATCAACAACTTGTCTTATACATTTAGAATCCTGTAGTTTCATCTTTACAAAACAAAGGGGAGCCATGGCTTTTGCAGACATAGTACAAGACGGAACCCAGGGGAAACCTGAGGTATTTTATTCTTTCTGAAATGGAAATTGCAGTGAGGAAGGGCCATTTTTTCTATACATGAAAGTTCTGTCTTTTTTTCTTTCACAGAGCTCTGAAGGTAGTAATACAGTATTTGTCTTATGTTTAGGTTAAGCACATGATTGGCATTAAGTGTTCAAGTGTGTGTGTTCCTTTTATCTCCCACAAGTACTGTTTTCCCTCTTTCTGTTAAGTCATGTTCTGTATTTATGCAACCTAGAAAAGGCTTTGTGTTCTTAATCTTGTTATCTGCTTTCTCAGCATTTGTTCATTTTTCAATTGCCTGTGGAAGTAGAAAGGTTAAGATACAGCAACTGGGCTCTGCAATGGCAGAATCTTTGTGAAACTGCTGCTTGCGTTGTCTTCTCAATTTGCCTTTTGTTCTATATACATTTCAGCTTTAGGATAGTGACATACTATGATAGATACAGATCTTATATTCTTTTATAGATGCACATAGCGTGTTCATGGAACTGAGTAGACTTATGGTGTATATAGGCAAGATATTACGAATGTGCTAACCTGTAAAATAGATTACGTTATTAGTTGAAAAATGTGAACTAGCATAACCTATTTGATGCAGAAAGTGTCATGAAATTATCCATATCCTCTTTACTGACTTTACTATAAGAGTACATGTATACAACATCTTGCTGATGCATCAAGGTCTTTGTTTTGATGCCCAGAAGTGTTGTTTGGGCTTGGATTTGCTTCTCTGTGTTCTGTCACGGCCTGTTATAAAGCTTTGGGTAGAGAATGTTCCCAGTAAAACAAATTAGATCTGCAGACTGTGTGCTTTTACTAATTATTTTCCATATTCTCCTTTAGATGGATACTTTTCAGGTTGGTCTTACTCTTACGGAAAATTGTCTTGATAGATGAGTAGCTCAGAGCAACATCTGTAATTTATGGATATAGAAAACGCGTGCAGTCTCTCACTGTCTTTACAGATGTGCTTTAGGGCAAGTGAGATGTTCAGATAATGGAAAGGGGGAGTGTTAATAAATCTCAGTCAGGAAGACAGTACTTACATCTTTTCTTTAAAATAAATTCAAAGCCGGATTCTAAATTACATTTTTAAACCTCACTGGTGCTTTTTCTTCATACTATTGCTATTGTTAAATTGAATGCTAGATAATATGCTTGATGTGTAATTTAAAAATACAAGTAATTAGATAGTGAGATTTGTTTCCCAAAACAGAACTAGTAAATCACTCAGACACCGTAAAAATGTAGACTAGTACTTTTGATTAGTTGTTGGGATCATTTAAGTTGCTATCAGTGTTCGTTTCAGAATTAGGGAAACTATTACTGTACATTGGGAAAATGACTGCTGCAGTATTAATAACATTATTGTAATCTGTAAGAACTGTGAAGAAAATTAACAACATAGAAATTGCTGCTCTGGAACAGACCAGTGATCCGTACAGTCTTGCATCCTGTCTCTGACAGTAACCAATATGTGATGATTCAGAGGAAGAAATACACCCAGCCAATTGTGTTACCCTGTACCACAGAGGGTAATTTCTTTCTGGTCCCAGGTGGTGCTCAGTTTATGCCTTAAAAAATGAGGATTCATAGCCATTGTAAATTTTACCTTAGCTAGTGTAACCAAATTGGATTGCTCCTTATTGTCCATAACCTGGCCTTCGTAGACCTACAATGCTGTCCCTTATTGCTGGATTCATTACCTTTACATTTGCTGCTTCAAGCAGATGCAGTAGTACAATCCAAGGACTTGTGTCACTGTTTTACATGATGTCATACACTATTGTATTTTTAATCGATAACAGCTTGGTTCAATGCTTTGCATTGAATTGAAAATTATGCTTTTCTGTGGGGCAGATCAGATGCTGTGCTTTTCCTGTTCAATCTTCTGCCAGTTTGATAGCAGCTGTTGCCTATTCTGAACTTGGGAGCCTTGGTCATGGGAAGAGTGTGGCATTGCAATGGCCTGAAATGATCCACATTGGGTTTGGATTATTACCACACCCTGTAAATCTTGACCTTGGCAGCCTCTGAAGGGGAAGTCAGCATCAGAGCTGGTCATCGTGTTCTTTCACTTTCTACATTCTGCAAAACTGATGTTACATACCCACAGTTAAAGACACGTGAATGCAAGGTTGTTAGAGAAATGAATATTGTTTTATTGCAGTGCATATGTGAAATTTGGACCCAAATTTATGAAAGTTCCCTGAATTCAACTGTCACAGAAGCAGAGACCAAGATCTTTGTATTAAGACTTGGTACATTTAATTTGTTACCTGTCCATCTGACAGGTTTTACCCTGTCATTTGAGAGGAGCTTTCTGACATCTGATAGTCTACTAATAGTTGTTTATTGCAGATGAAAACTAACTGTATTTTAGACTGGCATTCATGATGCAAGACAGTGCAGGCTTTTGAAACTGCTTACACTGATGCTGCTGCCCTTCCAGCTATTCTCCTATACGGCCTAGTTTGATGAATAACAGCACTGCGTGTCTTACTGGTTTGTGCATTGCCTTTTAGCAAGTCCTTCCCTGTGTCCAACATAAGGAGAATCTGCAACAGTACTTATGCAATTACTGTTCTTGTCTTTGCCTCTGTGGGTGAAGATCAGTTTCTGACTTCACAGATTATGTTCATAAAGCAGCAAGTAGTTTTCACAGGAAGCAGATTTTGCTCAGCAGCTCACATGCTTGTCATTAGGTGATGCCTTTCATCCTTCCAAATGCATGTTCCACTGTCATTTGCTGCTCCTTGGGAGATAAACAACTCATGACTCCTTGCCAAATGACCAATCAAAGCCAGGGAATCTGGACTTCCTGAACAGCAGTGGAACATCATAGCAATTTTGGGGAGAAAAAATTCCCTTTCTCACTGAAGAAGGGAGAGACCTGACTTTGTTTTAGGTTCCTTCTATATCACTGTTGATGAATCTTCCAGAGGGATCATCTAGGCTTTAAATCAGCAGGAAGAAATAGCCCTTTTGTTGATTGGTTGGAAAGGGGAAACATGTCACGTGGCCCATCTATGAACCTCAGCTGATCAAATCCAGCAAAAATTGCCCTTGAGTTGTCAGGCAGTATGAGCCAGTATGAGCTGGCACATTGCCTCTTCTTTTATAGCACAGTCCAGTTCTACCAGCACTGCAGTAGTTGGATGTTTACTTGAAGTTGTGAGATGCTGCATATTAGTGAGGAAGTCTTTCTTTGTCCTGTGAGGGAAGGGTCTTGTGGGGGTGATATACTGCTGCCTAAGTGTTGGAAAAGGCTCCTGTTGTCCTGGACTTCCACAGGCAGGGCTGGTCCTCATGAACTTGTGTGGTTATGTCCTCTCATTCTGTTTTCCTTTTCTTAGCTGAGAAACAGGACTGTAGCCAGAGAGGCTATTTCAGGTGAAATTCTCCTGAAGCAACCTTTAGATTTTCTCCTCTAATTCTTCTCCTTTCTCCCAGCTCATATTGGTTCAGCAACAGGGCAGCTCACTCGGAGCCATCTGGCTATGCAACTGGAAATCTGGATGCAGCAGTCTCTGCATTCAACAACTGCAGAGGGACTGTTTGCTTGCAGCCATGCTATCTGACAATGGGAAAAAAGTATTTTTTGCAGAAGATAAATGAAGTTTTATATACCAGCAGATGAACTGGAAAATTCTACTGGAACAATCTCAAATCTCAGATTTCCTTACGCTTCTTGGGTCTTCAATAGAGGTCCACAAAGCATTTTCTAATAGTGTATAGGTGTGATTCCAAAGTAGTTGCAGTCAGTGAGATATAACAGTTTAAGGTCCAGAAATAAGAGGAAACCAGCTCTGTGATTATTCACATTTTAGACTAACATTATTTACACACAAGAAAAAAAACTTTTAAGCTTTCAGTGTGCAAATTGTTCACTAAGTAAATCCAGCATTCCATAAAGCTCTTTCATTTGATCTGTGATACGCTTTACCTTGGTCTTAACTGCCTCTCATTCCTCCTTAATTATCTTTTTTAATATTAATTTACAAATTTCAAAATTCAGAGATCCTTGGGCCATAGTTTTAAGAGGAAACCATGTTTCTGTATTGGATGATGTGGAGGTTAATGCAAATCCAGAACCTTCTGCAAAGTCTCACTGTTCAACTTTGTTTCTCATGCTTGTCTGAACTTTGTGATACTAAAGAATGAGTGCTCAGATGAAAAGGGTATGGGAGGTTGTTGAACTCCAGGCTACATCATGGGTTGGGGAAAGTCCTGTAGTGGCAGTTATACAACTGGGATGAGATATGCATGCTCCTGCCTATCAACTGGTAGTGCTGCATTTGGCTGTGAAGAAGCTGGGAGAAGCTGCTGTGCCCTGGAGCATCCTGGATTGTGGGAGCTGCCAGCATTGTATTCAAGGGATAAAAACTTCAAAATTCTGAGTTCCCCTTGGTAAATTCTCGCCTACTTCAGGCAAATGAAGACAAGCAAAATCTTTCTTCCCTTCCCATGCAGTCTTTTAGCCCCTGTTGACCTCAGCATCTGCTGTGGGTTGCTTTGACCCAACAGCCCCTCCTCATCACGGAGGCAAATTCTTGCCTCTGGAGTTCGGAAGTCTCTTGGTTCCCATTGACCTCTGGGTTCAGCTCTGCCACGGGAGTGAGATGCTGCAAGTCAGCTGTGAGGGCATCTTTCAGCTGTCCGAAGCAGTGGCCTCTTGGCCCACCTGTTCAGCAATCCTGCAGGAATCCCAGAGCCACAGCAGCTCCTGCTTCATTTCAGAAAGCTGTCTGAGCAATACCCAACATGTCTTCACTTGTATCCCACTCTTCAGAGTGAAATGGTGGGGTACCATAATTGCCAAATTCAGGCTGGGCTTTCTGAGGGGGCCAATGCAGCAATACTGAATGAGTTAACATATGCTCACAGAGTGGTTTTTCAAAGCAATATGAGGAACTTTCCTGCTAGGCAAGGTAAGAGAGCTGCTGTTTTGCATCATGTCCCAGCCAGAGCTGTGAGAAAGAAAAATGAATTATTTTTCTCACTGATGCATATTAACCTCCCTTTGCAAGGATGAGACTCATGTGGTGGCAATGTCTGGACACTGCGGATTACCCAGGAGAGGGTGTATTGTGCAGGCATCAAATTTCAGCAGTGCTGGATTTTGTTTGGGTTTTTTTTTCTACAGCATAACATCCATGTTAAATTGATTTACACGAGCTGAGCCGTGGAAGCTGTTCAATGGGAAGAAGGCTAATTGTCCCTTCAGTCCACTCTTCTCCTGTCCCTGCATGCATCCAGGGAATCTCACATCTCCCTGTAATCCCAGAAATATATTCACACAGTGAGGTGTGGTTTGTGTTTGATGTGCAAAATGGTGGTTCTTTGTAATCTTCCCTATATGTGAGCACAGGAGGCCAAGCCTCATTTTTGTTTGGCTTGTCCCTGAGTGCTATTGAATGATCTTATTGTGCAAAATAACCATGAATGTCAATCTCTGGTATTTCACCTCAGAATTTAATAGTACTTTCTGTAGACAGTCTCCTTCAACTGTCAAAGCTGTAATACTGCTGAGCGGTCAGGCCTGGAGGGGGTTTAGGGAATGAGCTGCTCTGCATAGGTGCTATCCTGATGTCAGGCCCGGACAAACTGAACTAAACACACGTTTGAATTTGCTGTCAAAGTTAAATGTCCTTTCAGGAAAATTACTCCCTTTGTTTCTTTTCCTTCAATTTTCCTTCACTTCTCTTTAATATTTTTTGTGGAAAATCTATATCTGTGTGTGTAGTTACTGGCTGCCAGAAACTCCCCTTCAGGAGGAATAAAGGAAACCCACCCATCCCCAGCACAGTTGCTTGCATGCTATTAGAGGCAACCTAGATTTGATGGCAGTTGATAGAGAGGTGCTGTATGACTCCTAAGTACTTGTTAACAATGAGAAGAGGGGAGTCAACAATGTTAGTGCTATATTTAGTATCGAAGTGTGGATAGTATGAAGCTGTTTTCCTTAACAAAGTTTAACTCATAAAAGTATTTAACATTAATGGCCAGATGTATCCTATTAGGACCATGATAGTTTATTAATTTGTTAGCTGTGATGTTTTTAAACCTGGCATCCCAGCTAGAGAGCACGGTATGCGCCATGCTTAGTCACCTGTACTGACAGGGGAAGGTCTGTTACATTTGTTCTCATTAGTGCCTTGGGTTTTATAGGAATAAATGCACTCTGGGAAAAAAAAACAAAACAAAACACCAAACACAGAACTTCTGACATTATACACAAAAGCCTTTCCTTTCATCATCCCAGAATGCTTCTAGAGAAGGTTTGCATATCTTTTGATTCACTGCTCCATCTTTGTCCGTGTCATTCCCTAAGACACCACAGTGTTCCTGTGAGAATGTCCTCTAATGCAGTGAAAGCATTAGCATTCGCTAATCTCTTCTAAATTACCTCTCACAGGTTTTGATTCCTGCAATGTGATAAAGCAAATAAAATTGCCGGCTTTCCTTGCTTCTCTGGTATTCCATGTTTATCGCTGTTATTTACTTTATTTATAAACAAATGTAGGCCAGCACATTCATGCACATACAATTGAAAGTGTCAGCTTGAGTTGCTTGCTCTTTCAGGCTATATTATATCAAGCACCACCATTAATGCAGTGACTCTGTTTTCTAATGGATAAGACACCTTGAACACCTTCTCCTTTTGCTCCCTGTCACTGCAGCACTGGCAGGCATCATTAGTGCATGAAGTGCATTTTAATCTTAGACCTCCTTGATAGTATGGAGTGACACAGGGTACTGCATCTTGTAGGTTAGGTTTCTTATCTTTGGATGCTCTGATTGGCTTTTCTGAAACAAAATTGTCAGAATACCTAAGAAACTGATGCTAATTTTCAGCCTAATGGCAGTTTACACTTCTTTTATTCTTGTGTTAGGTTTTTGTGGGCTTTTTTTGTCCTGTTTACCATATTCGGATTACAGATAAAATCCCCGTTGCCTGTGAAGCTAAACATCTCAGCTTCTCTGTTCTTCTGTTGTAAAATATGTGCCTCTGGATTAGTTCTGGCAGCACTTCTCTGCCCTGTTCCAGTTTGTGAATCTCTGTCTTGAATGTTGAAGACATTATCACCTGCAGTTTTTGAAAGAAAACCCTTGTATAGTGGCATTAATACTTTTCTATCTGCTGAAAATGCCTTGATTGATGCTTCCTAACATTACATTTGTCTCTTTCATAACTGAATCTTACAGACCTTACATTCTCTACCTTTGTAATTTCTTATTGATGAACTCTCAGCTTATTGCAGGAGTTTTTGCAGTGAGCTCCCAAGTGCAGAATCACAATATTTTTTGTTCATCTGGGACTCATTTCACATTTCTATTATTCTTATCATCAAATAAATCAATTTCTTTTTGGGTACTTATTGCATTCCTGCCCTGTGCTGACAATGACACCCCACATTGCTGACTCTCATTAGCCCACTTGTTTATGCCAAGGTTATTAAACAAAACGCTAAAGTACATTTATCCTTGAAGAACTCCAGTAGCCAAGGTCCCTGCTGTCTGACATTCTTCCCTGTAATACTTCTTGTTGCTATTTTTCCTTCACCCAGCTGCCTACCTACTTTCAAAATTGAAAAATAGTTTCCACTAGAAATGCTCTGCTGAAGTCCACCTGTATGATACTGACTGAATTTATTTTGTCTTTGTATAAAACATGGATTATCTTACCATGTCAGCCTGGAGAACTCTTTGAATTTTAGCCTGTTTTGCCTTCATGTCTATGTCACTATTAACCTTTCTTTCAAAATTTGTTCTGAATTTTCCTTTACTCCTGAGATCAGGCTTCCAGGGCTGTATTCAATTATATTACTTTCCTATTCTTAATGTAGGCGTTGTTACATATGCTGTTCTCCAGTCAAATTATATCGCTTCTAACTGGATAGACTATTACAAAAATACTTGCTACAAGACCACAGCAGACTATTATTTCTATGAAGGATTTTAATATTGAGCTGTGAAAATGTTTAGCTATATTTTCTGAAAGGAACTTTTAAGTGTGGTGAGGTGGGAGAGCTCAGTTGTGTGCTATGTGGGTGAGAAAACCTAGACTGATTTTTTTATTTTTATTATTTAGCCTTTAGTCTTCTCAATGTATGCATTAGTTTTCATTTCAGTGGCTATTTACAAAAACAGATCTTGGAATAAGAATGGAAACAAAATGAATAACATAGTGGTTTCCATTAAAAAAAAAAAAAATCAACGAGTCATTGTGAGAAAGGGAAATGACTTTGGTATCTCACTTTTCACCACCTGAGTTTGTAATGGAAATTGAGAAGCACTGAAATAATGTTCTTAAAATGCTGTTTTCATTTTGATAGGGCTGTCATTTTCTTGCCTTTTAACAGTTCTTGAGCAACTGTCAGATATCTTGAATGAGATCTGACATGGCAGTACACGTTATAATTTGTTATTAACGTAGTGTATATGATGATAAATGATGTCAGCCATGTGTTCATTCACAATTTGTGGTCAGCAGAACACAGTCTCTATGTCAGTAATTTAATGACTTTGATGGGGAATACTTTATTTTTTTCCCCTCTTCTTTTCTTGGTGATGAAATTAATCTTAGAAAGGCAGAATGCCATCTCCTGAGTTGAGATTTGGACAGTGTTTGAAAAAACTTGTTCTCTTTTTAAGAAAAAAGCTGTGTTGTGAGCTATCTTAATAAATACAAGTGATGGGAATGTGCACTCCTTTGCATTCATTTGTATTGCAGCACTAGTACCTCAGTGTTCCCTGGTATTACATGGGGAACTGATGCTCAGGCAGAGATGTAGAAAGGAAAACATGTAGAGTTGAGTCACAGGTAGTCCATCTGTGAAGGTGTCTGGTAATAAGCTAACAATAGGAGAAGCTGTCACTAAATAGTCCCACTGTGGACCCAAGGATGTTCTTTGGTTTCACTCAGTCTTCCATTTTAGTTTTCAGCTTGGTGCTTGGGGATTTTATGGATGATGGGCCTGTTTTAAGAGGCAGTTTTAATCAGTTCAGCTGCACATGAATATAGTAAGTAAAATTAGACCCATTTTGGTTCATCTTCATGTTCCTTGTATAAACATCCTTGAGCCAGAGAATCTCCACACCTAATAAAATGTCCACATGAGCATTTGGTTGCTTTCCAGACCTTTTAAATACAGGAAAAAAAAAAAAAAACCAACCCAAAACCCTTTAACACAATGAAATCCTAAATATGGTTATCAACTGGTTTGAATTGTGCGATCAACTCTGGAACAATAAACATTTCTAGAAGAAACGTATAGGCTTTGTGTAGAATGTGAAAAAAGATAATTTAAAATGACTTTTCAGCCCCTGATTTTGCATTAATGTCAGATGAGACATACTAGAAGAATGTTCCTTTACTTTGTTGCTACTGTGTAATGCAGAGCTCACGTACATATTTATTTTTAAAGAAAAGAGGCAGTTTGATAAGTAGGTGGTCCAATCACGCACAGAATGGACAGCTGTACTATCATTTCCCCATCAGTAACAGAGAGTTTACATTCGCATCAGATGCTAATGTAAATGTCTTTACATTTTCCGTTTGCTTAGATATAAAATGATTTGGGTAATGGATTCTTTATTGCACTATGCCTTGTGGCTGTGCAACTGATTTAATCTGGTACCTTGTCTACCATTTTCTATGGTAGGTAAGAAGATTGTATAGTGTAGAACGCTGTAACTTAATAAAATTTTTGAAACCTTGAAAAAGTGTTTTGCATTCCAGAGATTTCCAACTCAGCTTAAATATTTGCAAGGCTTTGGAGCTAAGTTTTGACAAGGACATGTAGGTTCTCATCCATTGGGGTATTGCACCTGAGGACGAAAAGAATACAAAAACTATGTATTTTTTTTTCTTTAAATCTTTTTTTGGAAGATTTCTAATTCTCTTAAGGCAGCATGCTCATGCTTTTGTTCCCACTTGGAAGTGACTGGCCATTACATGTTTCTTGGCTGTGTCCCATGTTTTATTTATGGATCATTACAAGCTATCTAATAATCAATACAATGGAAAAGAATTGCCTGTAGACTCTGTAGCCTTCGTCTAGAATTTGAAAAGACTGTAAGGTGCAAGGAAGAGTTAACAGTAAGCATCCCAAAAATCTGCTGTACTGTTGCACTCTGACAAGTACACAAACATGCAGAAAAGCTTCAAAAAGTTGTGATGTTAGAATTCTCTTGTTTCTCTTAGGACTAAAGAGCTGTTAATGGATTCAAATTCCCTTTGCTACTGCAGTTTATTATCACAAAAAGAAATCTGGTAAGTGTAACTGAACTATGTGACATGTAGAGGTGAACTTACCCTTCTATGTTAATCTTTCTCTGCAGATGTTTTGTCATACTTGTATAATATATAATAATATATATTATACATATTAAGTGACATAAGATCACAGATTTCATTCAGAATTAACTTGTAAGTCTGAAGTTTTATTTTAAAAACAAACAAATAAATTCCAGGTGTACTTTCGAAAAACTTGTCTGAATTGTTTCCATATCTACCTAAACTTTTAAGGAAAGTGTGATGAATTGTTATTTTCCCCAAATCCCGGGTTCTTTCTTTGTGCACCAGATGGTTGGCAGATGAAACTTCAGTATTTCTGACTTCTGACACCTCGTGAGCTTTAATTCCTGGAGCTGCTAAGCTGCAGATCCTCCATGCTTCAGTTCCCACACTCTCAGCTATAGAGTAGTCTAGCAGCATGGACTTACTTGAAAGGAAATCCTGGAATTCCTGTTTGGTAGGAAACACAGATAATTTAAATTTGCATTCCTTTAGGGAAAAAATGTTCCCTAGCTATGTTCCAAAGGTCTGTATTGTTGATGGAATAGAAACATGGGAATTCCTGCCCATCTATGCTCTGAAGTCTCTTAGATGGAAATCCCATGCTGAGTCTTGGGCTGCATTCAGAAAGGATCATAAGCAGGAAGCAGTTATTGCCAAGTTTTCTGCAGCAAGAAGGAGAATAATGTATTGATGAGTTAAATTTGAACTTTTGCTTCATTTTTACCATTTATTATCATTATTATTGCCTACACTAGAATAATTCTCAGAGTTTGGCCTACAGCGACAACTGCTATGTTCCATCTGTTGCAGAGAAGCAAATTGAAACAGGCAGAAAAACACCATCCCAACTCTGCCTATGTATACTACATCAAGGCAAATACTTACCACTTTTCAGGATGAGAAAATTTACTTTGGAAAAAAAGGTTCTCTATATCTGCTTATCTTGGGTGATTCTGTGGCAGGTGGTGTGGTTCAGAGAAGGCTGTTGTGCTTGCTGCTGCATTAGCTGTATCAAATAAATCTCCACTGATTTTACTAATACAGTGGTGCAAATGATGGAAACTGCCTAAGGCCATATCTGTTCCTTTGGAGTAATGGTGGCATTGGTGGGACCTTGCAATAGCAGAGCAATAGGCAATGATAGGCAGTCAAGGTAGTAGCTGCTGCTTTGAGTAAAGTAATATAGCAAAAGACAGCAAGTGCCTTGTGTTCTCTGTTGCTGGTTTGGTAATTGCAGGAATTCAAGTGCTGTGGCTGTGTGAATACAATGTTAGCATCAATTTGAAGGATGTTTTAGATCATACCCCATGAAAGCTGAAGGGACAAGATCCACATCTTCTTATTTCTATGTGCCGTTCCTACTTTAACGGTCCTTAACTGATAATTTCTCCAACTCCCCACCTCCCTTTCTAAGTAACCTGTCACACCTCCCTTGTTTCTTCTATGCCTTTCTGCTAAGGATATTGTATTCTCTTCCTACAGCTGTTAAAGTGATACACCTTAAATCTTCTTTATAATGTTGTTCTGCCCATTGTAAAGCAAAGCATTGGCTGTGGATATAATGCAGTTTTGTTTGAAGTGTTAATTAAATAAGCAGCAGTATATTGGGAGTCAGACAGAGTTGCCAAGTGCCTAAGAAGGGAGTGGAAATTTTAGTTCTTTCACAGTCTTCTGCCACAATTTGTGTAGGAAAGTAGAAAGCATGTGGCGTATCTGCCATTGGGCAAGTTCTAAACAAGGTGTTGGTTTCCATCTAAGCTGCTGTTTGCAGCCCATTACAAAAAGTACAAACCTCCAAAACCCCTCTGACTGCAGTTTGCAATGAAGCTCACATTCAATTATTTCTATTTTCCAGCTTCTTTGACAGCTCAGCATCAGTCCTGCCTCCCCCTCACACAATTTTAAGATCCTGTTCAGTAAGCAGAACAAGTATAAACATTGTTCTGTACTCCAGTTATCCGGGGGGAAGGGAGGGGATGAGAGGAGGAAAAACCATGGAAAGGCACAAGAGCATGCTTTATAGAGTGTTTTAACAAGACAGATCACATTTAAATTTGGAGTGCTGTCCTAACTTTGAAATTCTTTACTCTCTGGTCTGTGCTGGCTAGCCCTGGGTCCTTTCTTTTCATTTTTCTCTTCCCAGTCTACGTTCCCCTCCCTCCACAAGCGCTGATGACTCTGCTTTCTCCTGTTTCTCCCCTGCCTACACTCTCAGAGTATCATTGGCTCCATGCCTTACTCAGCCAGGGTAGTGTCATGAATACTGCATACTGTTCAAATGTGCATGTCTGATGTGCAAAGTTCTAAAGTAAACACTTCTGTAGATAGAAACTGTGGGGGGAATACAACAAAAACGAGACTTTAGAATATTGCCATGCTTTCTAAAGAGAAAACACATTGAAAAAAATAATTTATAAATTACACATATGCCTCATGAGTGAATCATATGCAGTGTTCTAAAAACTAGGGTGTATCATAAAAATCATGTAAAACGGGGACCTCAAGGTCATCTCTTTAACCCCCATCTCCAGCTGTACCTCAAACATTGGTACCAATGTTTATCTAATCTTTTCAAAGAGATTTCCATTATGGAAATGAAACAATATCTCTCAGCAGAATGTTTAATTCACTGTTGGTTTCTTACACACCTGAACACAGAGGACATTTTACTTCTTTGTACTAACACTTCATTTACATGTTATATCCATATTAGCTGACTTCCCAGTCTTCCTCATTCGCAGATGAAGCACTCCTCATTCTTTCAGTGTTTGATCAAAGACCTTTCTGTCCAGACATTGCTCATCCTTGTCCTCTTGCCTCTGTGAATGGTGCACAATCAATGGATTTTTTTGAAATGTAGAGTCCTAAACTGAGCAAAATACTTTGGAGGAGGCTTTGTTAGCTCTTAGCACTGTAATGTTTGGGGCATTTATTTTCTTCCAGCAGTGTGCCAGTGTTGATTGATGTTTTATTTCTGAGCCATTTTAACCCCCCAGGTCCTCTTCTGTCTCCTAGCCAGTTATTTTGCATCCAGTATTCGTGCAGTTGATTGTTGTGACCTTCAGCTGGCTGACAAGATCTGAAGCATAATACTTAACTTTTGTCTTTACCAAGGCAGATCTTACTTATTTCAGACCACTTTTCCATTTTCTTGGGATTGTTTGGGATTCTAATCCTGTTGTCCAGCAGTTTTTGCCCTTTCCAACCCTACGTGGTCTGCAAATGCAACAAGTGTATTACATCATTTAAGGCATTGAGGAAATGACTGTACCCTGAGTCTCAGTAAGGCAACAAGCTAGTGATAGCTGTCCTTCAAAGAGTTTTTCAGCTAGGGATGTGCCTGCTTTACGTTGCTTATGTTCCCTTTTCACTATGAAAGCATTGCGTGAGGTAGGTTAGGGCATTATGGGTATGATTTCTAGTAATGTCAAAGGAGTTTAGATTGATGCCATTTGTGTTGACTGCTACTGATCACTTTGCTATCTTCTCCATGTCCATAGATTAAATCTTTGTTGTTGTCTAACCTTGCTAGCAATTACAGCTGGGTGCACTGAAATCTGATTCTCTCTCTTCTCTTTTTCTTTCTCTGTGTATCTGCCTCTTTCCAGTTTTTAAGTATCTTTTTGTCTTCCACAAGTTCTTAAAGACTTTTCTTGAAAACTTTTCTCGCCTACGGGGTTGTTTGTCATTGCTTATATCAGGCTGACACTTTTTACTTATGCTTCCTTGTAATTATTTGCTTGTAGGTGTCATTGCACAAGAAAATGCCAACCTTTCAATTAATATACTCTTTTTAATTGCTGTTACTGCCCCCCTCTTATTTAGCAAAGCTGTTCTTTGATAGCTATTTGAGATGAAGGCTGTTCTTTTCAGCTGTGTATGATGTGTTTTTTCTATTTTGTTCTAGAGTCTTGGGGCCAAGTTCTGACCTAGCCTCAGTGCCTCTATCTTTGGCTGTCAGGCTATGTGATCTTCAGTCAAAATAAGCCAAGAGCACTTAAACTATCTTAAGGTAAATCATCCTAACTGTGCCCCAGGCCACGTTTAGGGGATGAAGCCATCTTTGCTTTTTGCCCTTTAAGGCAAGCTCAGCAGATATCTGGCTCGTCTGGGAAATGAGCTCACTGAGTTTATATGAAATACTTCACTGACCTAACTTTTCTCTCCTTTGAATATAGTACTTCTTTAAAGTGCCTTTCCAAAGTTATCTTTCTTCCCTTTTACCACACAATTAAGGGGTGAAAACCTTGCCTCACTGAAATGAGTATGAGCTTCAGTCAGGTCAGAAATTTCACCCTAGAATTTAAAGTATGGTTATATTCTGCAAGCTTCAAGTAGTGTGATTCATTTTGCTAAGCTCATTTTTTCTCACTAACCACTCTTCAGTCAAAACTAAATTTAGAGAATAAGGAGAGTAGTGCATATAATCTTGATTTTTGTACGGGCAAAACCAATGTTACAAGAATTTTATGTTTTCAGAACAAGGCCAAGCTCTCTGCAATCTATTTCATTAGATGTTAAATAAGTTTGGATAAAGAATGGATTTGTGTCTCGGTGAACAATCCCAGGAAATCTGAGTTGAATTGATGGCCCTGACATTGGCATTACCTTATTGTATTTTTGCTTTTCCATCTGTGAAATGAGGATGATGTTACTGGTATTTCCTTAAAGCCCTTGGAGAACTTTGGCTGAGAACCTTTGTCTATGTTCTTTATGTGGCACTTCTTTCCAGAAACCTTTTCAGACTTCCATTAAAAAAATAAATGGGTTCAGCTTTTTTTACTTGCACTTAAAGACTTCAGTGTAACTAGACCTGTGAGATCTCTTCCAAAAATGAGTCATGAGAAATGGGTTTTTCCTTTTGCAACCCTTGGTCTCCCTACTGAGCTGGACAAGGTTGATATTTTTGCCTCCTCAAATATCCATCAGTATTGATGCTTACAGGGAATGAGCATGACAGTTGTCTTGCACTTAGAAAGTGAAGCTTGTATGGGACTCATCTAATAGAGCAGTTGTTTTGGGGTCCCAGTAGAGAGCTAAGTGCCTTTTGGAATATATTTGAATTAATGAAGGGATTAAAGGATGTTGGTGCTTACAACAGCAGAGAGCTGTTCTTAATGACATAGGGTAGTGGTTCAGAAGGGAACAGGTCTGATTGCACCATTACATAAGAAACAAGGAGAAAAGAAACCAAGTTTGCTTGAAGATCAAAAATCCAGCATTTGTAGGAGATGAAGATAAAGAAACTGAGAAATCTTATTAAGTTGTGGCAATTTCTGGACTATGAGAGGGAAGATTTTCTAATTATCAGGAGGACGGGGGATTGAGGTTTTGTTTTTGTTTTATTTTTAACAATAAGAAAAGCAGCCATTACATAATATTTAGCACTGAAACATCCCAAGGTTTTTGTGCGACTCCCTTGGCATGGAGTCAAGTAGGGATAAAGTACTTAAGTTTCTGTGTTCCTTAAAATGATTTTTTTTTTCAACATGCTGAATGGTTCTGGAGTCTCGGGGGAACAGTCTAGGCCAGACTGACAGTGAAATTGCATCATAGGCTGCCATCCCAGTGGAAATAGGAATACACAGACAATTTCCATTAGAGGCCACCGTTGAGATTACAGCAGCATGTCAGAAGTGCTGTTTGCATTCCAAAGAGTAATTGTACATCACTAAAACACATCCCACTTTGCTTGCATGGTAGAAATAGTCGATATTAGCTTGGTGGGGGAAGGAAGGAGAATTGCCTACTGGAAGTGGGAAAAGCTTTAGACCCATTTTTCTATCTCATGGCATACTCTCTGTGAGATACTTTCTTGCAGAAGACTTTAAAAGCATGTACACCTCTCAGTGATTTACAGCCTCATGTGTTTTTTAAAGTTTCAAACCTAATTTTAAAGGTAAAGTTTTTCCAACTTCAGGTGCTTGCTTTGGGAAACCATTCTACCGCGTATTAAATTGTACTCAGAAGTGTTATTATCCCAATGGTCTGATTTTTCTCAAGCTCTTCCTGTTAGGCTTAGATCTTTATCTTTTTATTTTTTTTTTTTAAACCCACAAAATTCCAAGCTTTACGTATTTTGAAGATTTTTACATAGTCTGTTTTTATATCCTCTTCATTTTAGCTCTTTTGGGATCTTTGGGTGTCTGATCTGTGAACCCTTGTATTATTTTCCCACGTCAAGATGACTGGCAATAAATGCATAGTCCTAAAATGATCATTCAGTACGTACATCTCTTGCTTATGCCTCTGCCTGTGCCACCTAATCTCTCCTTTGATAACTTGCTGACAAAGCAGTTGGCAAGTTTATGTTTCACAGGTATCTTTCACAGGTCATTTCTGAAAGTTTTCATCCTGTTCTGGTGACAGAATGCAGGTTAGCTAATTTAAAACAAATGGGCACAGAGAAATGTTTATTGGGCAGTGGAAAGCTTTTAGGTTAAGGGTTGTGCATTCAAAGATGATTGCAAGGAAGGGAAGGTGGGAGGAGAAGAGTATCTGGGTAATCTTTGCACCTGAGGAAAACCTATAATAGCCTGTGACTACTATAATGAGCCCTGGGGCCACTGGCAGTTGGCATCTTTCAGCTCCTCTGCTTTGTGCTGGAGGCCTGGACCACCCTGAAGTAGCTCCAAGCTAGGCAGCTGGGTGCAAAGGCTGATTTAAAACTGCAACTGCATTTTGCTCCCTGTCTTTGCCAAGTATTCTGTGGTGAGAGCTAATGATCTGCATCCCTGCCTTCCTGAGTGCTCCTTCTCAGGAGAGCATAGGCCTCCAGGTCATGCACCTTGTGCAGCACTTCACACACACACTGGAGCCTTATCACAACTTATGTTCACTTTGACCTTTTTGTACAAGGGTGTATGATCCTGCAGAATATGAGACAATGGAGAAATACATCTGTTTTCTTAATTTCTATCAGATATATTTGCTGATATTTTTCAAGCTGCATCTTCTTTTTATCTCTAGTTGAGATTGTTGCCTTCCTAAGTCCCAGTGTGGTGTTTGTCTTTTCCCTTAGGCTGTCAGGATATTTTCCCAGACAGTATTTTCTTAGCTTATTCATTTTTCCAGTGAGATCATTAATGAGATAGATAAAGGGAGATAATAAGAAAGACGGAGAGAGTATTTTTACCAAATCCTGTAGTGATAGGACAAAGGGCAATGGTTTTAAACTGAAAAGGAGTAGATTTATATTGGATAATTTAGATTGGGTAATGACAGTGGTGAGACACTGGAACAGGTTGCCCAGAGAAGTTGTGGAAAGTTCCTTTCATTGGAAGTGTTCAAGGTCAGATGGATGGGTGTAGTGAAAGATGTTCCTGCTTATCACAGGGGTGTTGGAGTAAATGACCTTTAAAGGTTCTCTCCAAACCAAACCATTCTCTGGCTAAGTTCTGAAAATAATCTGACCTATTTGACAGGTATTTGGATGCAGGAATTCATGTCTCTTCTTTGTTCACCAGTGTAATGTTTAATATCCTGCTCAAGTTATCCAAATTCAGTTCTGCCTTCTTTATTTCAGCCCAGCAAAACCTGGGCTGAAACTGTTTTCTTTCTGGGTACTAATGCTTGATTCAGCTGTACAAATTCTCACTGCCTCTTTTGTTAGCCTAGGAGGATGCTTATGGAAAAGTGCTTATTGCACTTTGGGTTTCTGTCATAAGCTTTTGGTTCAGAGAAATGTTTTGCTCTGCTTAGAAGAAGTTTTGATTTCAGACCACTGGAGAGTGTGTTCTGTAAACCTTTTTACCTTGCCGCATTGCCATCTCTTTGATGGCATATTGGTTTACTTCATTTAGCCAAGTTGGGCCAGGCCCAGCTTTTTGCTCAGTTATGTGTCACAGCATCTTGCAATTTCATGTCTTAAGCAGGACTTGTTCCTCCATACTGGAATTGAGGTCTGTAACTTCAGGTTCTTCCTGTGTACTTCTTTTGGGCTTCTAATGAGTAAACACAGTGCAGATATACCTGAGGCAAAAGCAGCAGGTTCCACCCCAGACAGGGAACACTACCTCAGCAGCCTGTGGGATTTCTGCTTCTGCAACAGCCTCCTGCTTTCCCATGCAGTCTCATGCAAATGAGGCACAGAGATGAGTTTGAAAGTTAACTGTATAGGTGCTTGAGTCTTCTTTGCAGATGCTGTGTTGAGGATGTACAAGCTAAGATATCTTGAGCATCAAAGGTCTCTCCAGGCATTGCATTTCCTTCAGAAGATTTCTTTCTTTATGTAACAGCAGCAGGTAGTTTGGTGTTCAGGGTTTGCGTTAATTGTCTAGCCACGGATATTTAGGTTAGAGCAACATCTCATACAGTGTTATGGTGATGTCTGCTGAGATCGCTAACCTGGTCAGAGGATATGATTTGAGTTCCTAAACCGATCTGACTGATTGCTATTGCCAGAGGGCTTTTAACCATCTGTAGCACTTAGGGAAATGATCTAGTGGTTGATAGGACTAGGACTATGTCTAGCGGAGTCCCTCGGGGGTTGATGCTGAGATCCGTACTATTCAATCTATTTGTTAATGATCTTGATGAGGGAACAGAGGGCACTGTCAGCAAGTTTACTGATGATACTAAACTGGGGAGAGTGGCTGACACACCAGAAGGCTGTGCTGCCATTCAACAAGACCTGGATGGGCGGGAGAGTTGGGCAGAGAGAAATCTAATGAAATTCAACAAGGGCAAGTGTAGAGTCTTGCATCTAGGAAAGAAAAACCCCATGTATCAGTTCAGGCTGGGGAATGAATTCTTAGAGAGTAGTGTAGGGGAAAGGGACCTGGGAGTCCTGGTGAGCAGCAGGATGAGCATGAGCCAGCAATGTGCCCTCATGGCCAAAATGTCCAATGGTGTATTAGAAGGTCAAGAGAGGTTCTCCTCTGCCCTTGTGAGACCACATCTGGAATACTGTGTCCAGTTCTGGGCCTCTCAGTTCAAGAAGGACAGGGAGCTGCTGGAGAGAGTTCAGAGCAGCGACACAAAGATGATGAAGGGAGCATAGCATCTCCCTTATGATGAAAGGCTTAGGGAGTTGAGGCTCTCTAGCTTGGAGAAGAGACTGAGGGGTGCCCTCATTAATATTGACAAATATGTAAAGCGTGGGTGTCAGGAGGATGCAGCCAGGCTCTTCTCAATGATGGCCAATGATAGGACAAGAGGCAATGGGTATAAACTGGAACATAAGAGGTTCCAAAGCAATACAAGGAAGAATTTCTTCACTGTGAGGGTGACTGTGGAGGAGCTCTGAAACAGGCTGCCTGGGTGGGATGTTGAATCTCCTTCTCTGGAGACATTCAACACCGACCTGGAAGAGTTTCTGTGTGACCTACTCTAGGTGGTCCTTCAGGGACCTGCAAGGGCATTGGACTAGATGATCTTTCGAGGTCCGTTCCAACTCTTGAGATTCTGTGATTCTGTGACTAAGGCTGGACTCAATCTCAAAGGTCTCTTCCAGCTGAAATGATTCTATGATTCTGTAAATTGAATTTGGGTGCTAGTAGTGTCAGAGACAGGAGTTGTGGAATGGAAGGAGTTGAGTGCAGCACTCCTGCTTTCCTCAGCAGCTTTGGAGATATTAGCCTGAATCAGTGTCTCCTGAGGTTTTAGTATCTCTGTGGTGCTGGGAGAGGCAGACCTGCCTTGCTCCTGGTCATGTGCTCCTCATCTGTTGGCAGCTAACTGACCCCCTTGAGGCAGCTCAGCTTGCTAAACTTCCAGAAAATTAACTGTCCATAAAAATATGAGTTCACCAACTGTCTAAGGAGATCAGCTCAGCACTAGAGCCAGTTCCAGAGGGCAGCACAGCAACTTGTTTTAGGAGCAAACCTCAGACTGACCACTGTCCTGTGAAATGACCACCTGTCCTAGCTCCTTCCGCGAGACTGAGGTTTGGAGCTTGACCAATGCCTTTAGACTGTCTCTAAACCTAAGAAAAAAAATAATGCACTGACGTAGCTGCACCTAGATCTCTCCTAGTGTAGATGAAGCTGCAGTGGAGTATTACAAAAGCTGTTCTGACATTCATGCTTCCTTTGTCAGAGCGTAGATTTTCAGGTGAGGAAATAGTGATTTTTCCCAATTTCTGTTTCTGGAGATTGGTCATACAGGACTGTCCTCAGCAGAAGACAGCACTGTAGTTCATACCAGCAATTCAGCTTTTATGTGGTAATAATTAGAAGAAAAAAGATTGTGTTTATTTACTGGCCAATTATCCAATTTTTTAAGACTGGTCTTCCCTGGAAGATAAAATGAAACGAAATGCAAAAGGAATATTAGATCATTAATGTACTCTTTGCTTCTAGCCTTCAGTTCATTTGATTGTAAATTGTTTGCAGTAAAATTGCAAATTAGTAGCTTGGATAAAGCTCTATATATTCCTCCAATATCAGATTCAAATGAGGAGGAATTGGGCCTCTAACCTTCATGGAGTATAACTGTAGCTGGATGTGTTCCTAGGGGCTAATTATCTATTCCTCCATATAATTTGCTTGAACTCTCAATTGCTCACTGTTTAATGCACATTGGGTGGATGCTGGAAAATGCCTGAGAAGAGGTGAGGTGGAAACTTGGGTGGGGAGATGCTCTTACTACCAAATGTGGATGCCAGAAGACACGCCACATCCCGCGGCAGACTTCTGAACAGGGACAGTTCCCAAAAACCTGTGTTACTTTCCAAGAGTAGCAACAAATTCACATCTTGAGCTGGCAGAGAGAGAGAGAGACAAAGATTACACTGCAAGCAGGTTTTCTATATTTGGTAAGAAGAGCAGGTTGAAATAGCCATCCCTCCTGGAAGGAAAAACACTGCATGAACTTCACAGTTGGTTGTCTCTGTACCTCATCGCTACCTACAGGGGAAGTGTCTTAAAATGTAGGCAAGGTAAATTTGGTTTAGCGTGAGCTATTACTGCTGTCATTTCATTTATTTTATGAGTGAGATAGTTTCTTCCTGTTTATCACACAACTAAAAGAAGAACAGTTCTTCCATTCTAAAGCCTGCAAAGCCATTTCTTTTGTCTCGCCTGTATCGCTTTTGCCAAGAGCTAAAGTGATAGGAAGAATAATCTTTATGGGTAATATTATGGATTGGTAGAGAATAGCCACAGAAAGAGAGAGTGAGGTCCTTATAGAGAGTCTGTTGGGTGTGTGGGGGCTACAGCCAGTCTGAGGGGAAGGGTTGATGGCTGAAGGCACGTCTGCCTGTGCTCCTTCTAGCCAAGTGTATGGGAGGAGTGTGCTTCTGTGATGCAGAAAATCTAAGTTCCAATTTGTGTGCATAAATAACTGGATTTCAGGTATTAATTGGGGACTATAATTTGTGTGGAGAGTCAGAGACTAAAGGAACTCTTGTCTTCCTGTCAGAACAGTTTTGTCTGCATTGTGCTGTCTGATACATCAGATTGCATAGTAGGGATTTGTGTGGATTTTCCCAGAGCACATCAGAATATACTGATATTAGACCTCTGCTTTTTCTTGTCTTCTCTGGTGCACTTCTTATGTCTATGAAAGAGATTCTACTCTCTTTATTGTCAAATTTATCTGCCTTTGTACTCTATGTGGTAGCTCCTATTAGCTGTTTGGGTTATTAGTCCAATTTTAGGCCAGAAGGGTTGTTTACCTTAGGCCTTGGAGATACAATGCTAGTCATGTGTCCTGCTTTTTGGAATTTGAACCTGTATCTAATTCGAACTTATTTTCCCTGATCCAATGATCCTTCAGCCTGGAAAGGATAAGCAGCAACACCCATCTATTGTCAGCTTTGTACAAGCCGTGGGGAAGTACAGTAGCTGCCGTTCTGTTCTGTTTGTAAAGCAACAAGCAAGAGCAAAGTGTTTGAACAGAAAGAGCAAAAATAAAATCAAAACTGTGAGGTAAATCTTACTTGTCTTTCTCACTGGGTAAATGCAGCCATGCAATCCAAGAGTGCCACGTACGCAGAGCTTGGCCTCTATATGGGTAGGAATGCGTTTGCAAGGAGAGGATATCTCCTGCAACCATTAACAGTATCATTAAGCTGAAAGGAAACAGGGAGAAAAAAAGATCCGGGGATATAGGTTTGGGTTTTCTTCCTTTGGGTTGTTTGGGGAGGGGGGGTTCTTTGTTTTTAGTGCTCTTTGTTCTGCAAAGATAAGGATGGCTTATCTGTGGCTTTGTTGCTTTGGACAGTTTGTGTCCTCCTTAATAGCTACTTATCCTTTTGAATTAAGTTATGTTGGTTTAACACTATGCAGAAGCCAAGTCTCAGAGAAGTGCTGGATGTCTCTGGCTTTTTTCAACTGGATCTGTTTTGTCACTGTAACAGTTAAATTTCCCCGGCGCCAGGGCTGTATACCCGGCATGCAGTCACTTCATACGCTGCCTCCAGAGCTTTTTATTGCTTATGCTGTCACTGCCTATTAAGAATTAGTGAGCAATGTGCACTAGATTGTTTTAGACGTGGTTTATGTATTATTCCTAACACACCCTGACAGGGCGTGCTATCCCAGCTGCGCTGTGTTGGTACTACCAGAAGGAATTTCAGCCGCTGTTGTTAAGTTTGGAATGTAGGTTCATTTACAGCTTCAAATTCTTATTTATACGGAGCTTTGTGAAACAGACATCTGTTTGGATGATAGTTTCTAACCAGAGGTGAATCTATCCAGAGACTTGTCACCACAAGTAACTTCCAGACTCTGCAGATTTAGAAAATAACGGTATCACCCATGTTTCATAACAAGGAACGTTTTCAAACTTGCCTTTACACACTAGGTTTCCTAAGGAGCAAGAAAACATATGTTTTTTTGAAGCAAATACTACCTTTTGGCAAAAAGCAGAAGAGAGGATGCTTGATGAGTATTGAATTAGGCAATGCTTGTTGCTCCGTTGTTTGTGAAATCTGTGGTAGACCAGTCTGTGCTTAGAGGGCCTGATTCTGGTGGACCATTAGAGTCATTTGTGGACTGTGGATAGACAAACATGAACTCTTTCACGTTGAAGCAAAATAATTCGTTTTTCCAAGTGCTATGTACTTACTTCTCCTCTGTCTTGGGTATATCCTATGTATCTTCTTTCTCTAGATGTGTGGTATAAAAAATTCTCTAACTTGCCAGCTCAGATTTTGGGGTGAAGGAAGGGAGAGGAGCTAGCTATGACAGCTTTAAGCAGAGGAGGAGTCCACAAATGGAAAAGATGAAGAAGATGAAAAACATGAGAGAAATAGGGACATGAATGGTAAAACATGAAAAAAGAAAAACATAGGGAACAGGACAAAGAAGGAAGTAAAACATAAGGAAACTGAAGCGTGTCAAAGAAAAGAGAAAATGAGGGAAGCAAATAGAGAAAAACAGGAAGATTATGTAGCTGTCAAGTCTTATTTTAAAATATGTAAAACCAGAAGTGTCTCAAGATGTGAATGTGTATGCATAGAAATGAATATGTAGTTTGAGCCTTTTAAAATATAGGCTGTAATCTTGAATTTTTCAACTCAAATTGGAGACCTGTGGGCTTAGTTATACTAAAGGTGATCACATCATTAGTGACATCTCAGAGCATCCCTCCATCTTTCTGCTCCTCTGTCCTGGGTTGTCTCTGTTCTGCCATAAGGCTGAGAGATTATTGGTGACGTCTCAAGCTGTTTCTGCTGGCAAACGACTGCATGCGAACAGGTGAATCCAGATGGGTCAGTTACCTGGTCTCAAAATGTAAAAATGTGTGGGTGGTCACAAGGAACATCACATTACTGTGCTAGTTTGGATGAAATGGGGTATGTGAAGCTTGGCAGTAGCCAGCAGAACCGTAAAGATGACATCCAGTATATGCCTAAAAGCTTGTGCTCAGTAGGCAATGGAAGCACCAACAGGAAAAATGGAGAAACTTTTCCCCTGGGGACAATAAACAGAATATGTTTCTGTAAAACTTGTTTGTTTGGGAAAGTGTGTATGCTAGTTAATTGAAACATTCACTCCTGTCAACTGAGAATTGACAGGAGGTACACCAAAACAGACAAGTAGCAGCAAGCTGTCTGAAGGCACATTTTTGGAGCCCTGTCTAGGCTTTTGAATTCTTCCTTTTCCCAAACTGTAATGTGAAAATATAAAATAAAAAATGAAATATATCAGGAAAACTTAAAAACAAATGACAGTTTGAAAAAAGAGGGGAATGTAGTACTCAGGTCTTCTGTGTATGAAGGTAAAGGAAACACGTTTTGTACTGGTGGGATATCTGCAAAGCTGTGGTATTATTAGAAATTCAGTTCAAACTGAGGACCTGAAAATAAAACACCCATATAGGTAGGAACAGTTGTACTGCTCAGTTTAGCCCACTGATATTTACAGCCAACTAATCTGAGTCCTTCTGTCCCTTACAAATCATCAGTCCCCTGGAAGGCGTGAGCATCTTCCCACACTGTCAGCTTTGAAGTTTTAGTGTAGAGAGTGTACTTGGGTTGAAATGCAACTCCTTTGGCAAGGGAAACTGCCTTTGAAGCTTTTGGATCTTCTACATAACACGTTTCCTGTTTCAAATTAAAGTAAGAAAACACTCCTGAATAGTGCCCTGTGAGCACCCTGCAAAAGCTGCAGCTCGGACATCTGGCTGGCTGATGTGAGGAGCCAAACAGAAGAAGGAGGTCCAGGAGCATTTTATTCATCTTCCATCAAACAAACTGCCCTAGGTAAGAGAAGCTCATGTGAGTCAGAGCTAACATGGTTGGTCATATCCTCAATTATAGGGCAGCCAGACTGAAGGCTTTGTAAAGAAAGCTTACTCTTGTGCTTTGTTGATGAGGGTGATGAGATACCCCACACTAGCTAGTGTAGGATTTACAGTTAAAATCTCTTGGACAGAAAAAGCACCAAATTCATTGCACATTGACTTTCTTGAAGTATAATAGTTCGGTTCTGATCCAACTCACACAGACTTTCCGTGGGTTTTTTTTGCTGTCCACTGACCACAAGCTCTGAACTTCCAGACAAGAAGATTCATGATTCTGCCTAAAATGTGAAGCTTCTTAGAATGTGTCTGTTTTGTAGGCACGGAGGAATTCAGGCCAGATGTGGTTTGTGGCATTAAAAGCTTGATGTCTTAAAAAGTAAGGAATTGAAACCAACTTTAAACTTACCTAATTGCACTAGGTCTAGAATATTATTCTCAGACTCAAGATGCAAATCATTTTTAGCCACAATCTCTCACTCTGGGCTGAATGTTCTCACCTTCATGTGTTTACCTTGGAGCATTCAGTGTCAGATTTGAGGTTGTGCTATCCCCCTGCAGAAAGTGGCAGAAAGTACAATGTAGATTCCAGCAGCACAGAGATGCAGAAGACAAACAGCTCAGCTTAAATCAGCTTGTGAGTAGGGATCACGTAGTTGAAGTTGGACCTAAGCAAGGCAGAGGTGAGGGCAAAGGAGAGCTGAAGGATACCTTTGGGCAAATCTCAGTTGTCCTATACAGTATGAGTTCAGAAATGCTGCTGGATTCTTTATGCTGACAGTGTTTGGTGGCAGCCTCTGTGACGAATGATTTCTACCATCTCTAGATGGTGGGAGATTCTGTCCTAGCTGTTATGATTTTATAGGACTCGTGTCCCACCCATGTGAGAGCAATGCGGTTTCAATGGGCATAAAGCCATCGGTTCTCAGGCAACTGCAGAGGCACGGAGTGCTGCAGCATTTCCCTTCAGCAGCCTCTGCTAGCACAATGCACCATTTCTGTTTGCTCAAGTACCACTCCAGCTGCTGGGCCATTTGGCAAATCGAACAGGGAACAAGAGTCTGTACTGGCTGCCGACTTTCTGGTGACACCTAGTTTGTCAAACTGTATCTCAGAAGGGATCTGGAACAGCTTTTATGTTAAAACATCTGTTGTATTTATAAACCTGCACTGGTGCTCAAAGAAGTGTTTGAAAAATTGTATATGCCACTTTTAGATGAAGTTTGAAAAACCTAGTGTACATCTCGTAGATCATATACTTCAGGTTTAATCATAAACACCATATATCATCATAAAATACTAAAGATCACACAGCATGTGTATCTTTGCAGAATGTCAGAGATCAAGGTTATAAATAAAGTGGCAGGAGATGAAAATAGTCTTCCCATTTTTTATTAAAGATTCAGTGGTCAGCATGTTTGGGTATTACCCTTTAAGTACTTAACAGTTGATTGGTCAAAGTAGTTATTCATGTAATTACAGAATCACAGAATCTCAAGGGCTGGAAGGGACCTTGAAAGATCTAGTCCAACCCCCCTGCCAGAGAAGGACCACCTAGAGTAGGAACTCGTCTAGGTGGGTTTTGAATGTCTCCAGAGAAGGAGACTCCACAACCCATCTGGGTAGCCTGTTCCAGTGCTCTGTCACCCTCATAGTGAAGGGTGCATTTTTTTGGAACCTCTTATGTTCCAGCTTGTACTCATTGCCCCTTGTCCTATCATTGGACATCACTGAGAACAGCCTGGCTGCATCTTCCTGACACCCACCCTTTACATATTTGTAAACATTTATGAAATTACCCCTCAGTCTCCAAGCTAAAGAGCTCCAGCTCCCTCAGCCTTTCATCATAAGGGAGATGGTCCACTCCCTTCATCATCTTTGTGGCCCTGCGCTGAGCTGTCTCCAGTGGCTCCCTGTCCTTCTTGAACTGAGAGGCCCAGAATTGGACACAATATTCCGGATGTGGTCTCACAAGGGCAGAATAGATGTATGTTTTTTGTTGTTGTAATCTGGTTCTTTGGCCTATCTAATTACAAAAATGTCATGATTTCTTTTTGTGAAAGGCTCAGGTGTTGACTTGCTGGTAGAAAATTTGGGCCAGACTGATCATGAGAGATTTTTATGTCTTTTAAACTGGATTCCAGCATCCCATCAGAAGAACTTTTCCATAAGCATATTGAGAGCAAGCTGAAGGCATCCGAACTCTTCTTCTCTGGCAAAAATTTTGAAGTGGTATCAGGGGGATTCTGGTTTTCTGCTGCTGCTGTTTGGATGGAGCTGGTTGCCGATTACGAATCAGGATCCAGGGCTTCTATGGGAGAGTGTTTATTGAAAGTTATGCCCCTACTAGCAATTAGTGTTGTGCAGTAGTAGCAGAGCTGTCACACCAATTTTGCTGATGCTAAGGACTTAGCAGGAATGTATTTTTGAGGTGTTGGACTAGGTCTGGTATGGTTCCGCATGCTCCAGTAGTGCCTCGAGTGCCTGGGGTGTGCTCCTGGAGAGCTGCTCCAGATTTAGTCATACTCCAAAGGAATTCTGTTTGTGGGCTGTGAGGCAGGGCTGTGATCTGTTGGGAGGGCTGTGGATCTGAACTGTAAGTTGGTTGTAGACACAGCTGTTAAATGTCTTGTCCTATCTCTTGAGAATGGAGACCATAGGAACAGGCTCTTGAAGGAAGTGGCAATACTACCTGTGACGTTAGCTAAAATCAATGCCCACTAAGAACAATACCTAGTTAAAAAAAAAACCCTTTCTTTTAACATTGTTGATTTGGCTTCAGATACAGGAGAAAACATGGAAGCTCTTTCTGGGGCTAAAACAAAACAAAAAATAATCAGCATTAAAACAAGAGGGTAAGATGCCAGAAACATGAGTGCAGGAGAGCTGCAGATACTTTGACACAGCCTATGATGACTAAGCCAGGAGATTCAAAAAGTGTCTGCACACCGAGAGTGCAAAGCAGTTGTAGTCTTATACTAGTATTCTTAAATGTTTCTTTTTTTAAAAAAATCACTCCGCCCACCTTAAAATCTGAATGTGGTTACACAAAATTAAGATGTTTCCTAAACAGTCTCAGTTGGAGCATGTGCTGTCAAACTGAAGACTTCATACCAAGTCAACTGTGCTACGGTGCATAGCGCATCAACGTAGAGCAGGTAATAAGGAGATGGTAAAGAAAACCTCTTGAACAGTTTCTAACATTATGTGTTTACTACAGGCCCATTTTTAAATGTTGTCACGTAAACAAACTTCTGCTTATTGAGCTGTGTTGTTTGATGTCTCATAAGCAACATCAACTCCTACAAACCCAAACAGGCTTCTCACAAAATAGAAGTCTTTAGCGCACGAACACTCTCAACTTTGTAATGTTTTATTGAAGGGGAAAAGCTTTTTACAAAAAGTAATTCTGAGATACTGTGTTGGGTTTTCTTATTTAATGTGAAAGTCTATCATTTTAGCCTAACTCTGGGATTAAGGAAGATATAAATGTGGCTGGCTTAACATGTTCAAGTTACTCTGCATTAATTTGAACATCAGATAGCGCTGGAACTACCCTGTCAACCTGAAAACTTCCCAAGTCTGGTTGATTTTGCTCTTGGTCATACTGGCTGCTTAAGGTGTACCTAAACACAGTTTGAACTGATTTGGATTTGTTAGTTTTCTTCTTCTGTCGTTTCACTCTCCTGTCCCAATTTGTATTCCTGCCCTCCAGCGCAATGTTACTCACAAATCTCTCATCCTCCTGCGCTGTCAGGCCAGTGCCTTTGCTCTTTGAAAACATGTTGTTGCAATTTCTACAAATCATGGAAGAAAATTACATAATCTTAAAAGCTATTGCTCTGTTCCCTGCATTAAATATTCATATTTTTACCCTTTTCTTTCCATTCCCTCTCGCAGCCCAGACTGATGTACCTTCTGGCATCAGGGGTCTGAGCGTCCCGGCCTGTGTTCTTGGCAGAATAATATAAAGTCCTGGCAATCTTTCACTGTCATTTTAGGAGAGGATTAGCTCTTTAATTGTTTTTACATAAATACCGAGATGATCACAGCTTTTATGTGATGTCAGTGCCTGCTGCATTTTTTTCTCCCTTAAGCACCAACTCAATGAACAGATTTTTACAATTGGTAGCTGCTCAGTCATTTTGTATGGCTTTTTAATCTCCAGAGGCCAGATGGAAGCATGATCCTTCAGCACTTCTTGCTTTGCATAATGTAGGGGCTGGAACTATGTTTGACTAGCACATAGTCATAGATGTGTAAGCATATAAATAGTTTTCTTTTCCATCCATGTATTTTCTAATGTTTTCGGTTTGTTTCTTCAGGGACAAATTTTCAACAGGGAAAACTGTCATGAACAAGTAAATGCTATGCCCTGACAGAAGTGCCTTATGTAGAAGAAAGTAATGATTTTTGGTCCAGACTTGAGAGCGCAACTGACGGTCTAGTCTAGTGCTAAGTTTCCAAGATGGCTGATGACTTACCTTGGTTTCAGGGCACTGATAAAACTATTGTTATTGATCTAGAAGAATATGGGGTTCGGGTTTTTTTTTTTTCTTCTTCAGAAGCTTTATTTCAAGCTCTTCTACAGCCCCAACTTTGATTTCAGTTGTATTTATGGATTTATTCTCTGCTGTCAGGCTGCAATCAGTTGATTGAAATCCATAAATTAATAAACATCAGGTTTCAATTTAAGATACAGTAACAAGATGCTGTCAGAAGATGTTTGACGTACTTTGAGCAGCTTTTTATAGCCAACTCCCTCCAGAGTCAAATCCTGCCCCGTTCATTCTGCGTGAGAGGAAGCTCAACGGCTTTCCCCCGTGTTCGCCAAGCCCATGTGACAAATCCCGGGCAGCAACTGGAGGGGAGGACTCTCACACACCTGTTTGTGCCGGGGTTACATAAAAAGTCCTGCTACATATTTTAGCACCTCCCAGTAAGTTGAGCAACTTGACCTGCTTTACCCTTTGTAGGCTGCATGATATTAAATTAACAAGAAACGGGAGAAAAAAAAAAGGCATACTAACATGAAAAAACACATTTTATTGCACTTAAGTTATAAGAAAATAAAATTTCTAAGTGAATCAAACCATAGACACAATCCCTTTAAAGGTTGTTTTCCTCCATCATGTCAGGTTGTTACATAACTAAAATTAACCAACTGGAATCTGATTGTTTTAAATCAGACTATAAATAAAACAAAAAAAAAAAAAAAAAAAAAAAAGGAGGAAAAAAGATCGCCTAGGATACAGTGTTAAACCACTTTCACAGTTCAGCTTGAGTTGTGGCTCTTGGAGAATGAGGCAAACCATTTGACTCTTTCGTTTCTCATTTTGTTTGCATGTGACATCTTTACAAAAACGTTAAGTTTTTGCTCTGTCAGTTCCTCCCAGCAATAACTGTAACAGTTGTTTGTTTTTTTTCTCAAATACTGTAAAACACTAAGACTGACCAGCAACTTTATTTTTTCAATTTTGTATTTTATAATATTTTTTAAAAATTTTGTCAGGTTTATTTTTTTTTTTTAAATGTATGTTCATTCCATTCACCACAGCCCTCACAAAGAAAAATTTCCCCACAGAACAGGCTGCAATAGCTTTGTTCTAAGGAATGTGTTTTAATTTTTTTGCCCAGAAAAAAAGAAAATAAGCTTTGCACACACACTCAATTCTTTATTTGCAGGCAAACTTCACTCTTAATTGTCTGAAACTCTTCCACTCTCAGCCTCTTAGAGGCACAGTTGGCTCAAGTTTCAGTGGCAAAAAGTCTTTTTCTGTAACCAAACTAGAGCAAATTTGGAATTCAGTCTGGGACTAAAACGTCACAGCAGAAAAAAAAAATAAAAAAAAATAATTTGCTTTTCTTTCTTTCATTTAGCAGCATAAATAAGTTTGGCCACTGGGAATACAGTACAGGGGTGGGACAACGATCCCGTAATTGAAGACCTACTTCTAGCACCAGCATTGCGAATTAAACCTGTCAGAGGACTCTCAAAACCCAGGACAACTTGCCACCTCAGAGCAACTTATGCGTTGAAGAGTGTAGATGGAAGCAACAGTAAATAGATCAAACAGAGGCTAATACTGTGATTGACATTGGCAATGGTTGGCAAAAATAAAAGAGGAATAAAAGGNATCGCCTAGGATACAGTGTTAAACCACTTTCACAGTTCAGCTTGAGTTGTGGCTCTTGGAGAATGAGGCAAACCATTTGACTCTTTCGTTTCTCATTTTGTTTGCATGTGACATCTTTACAAAAACGTTAAGTTTTTGCTCTGTCAGTTCCTCCCAGCAATAACTGTAACAGTTGTTTGTTTTTTTTCTCAAATACTGTAAAACACTAAGACTGACCAGCAACTTTATTTTTTCAATTTTGTATTTTATAATATTTTTTAAAAATTTTGTCAGGTTTATTTTTTTTTTTTAATGTATGTTCATTCCATTCACCACAGCCCTCACAAAGAAAAATTTCCCCACAGAACAGGCTGCAATAGCTTTGTTCTAAGGAATGTGTTTTAATTTTTTTGCCCAGAAAAAAAGAAAATAAGCTTTGCACACACACTCAATTCTTTATTTGCAGGCAAACTTCACTCTTAATTGTCTGAAACTCTTCCACTCTCAGCCTCTTAGAGGCACAGTTGGCTCAAGTTTCAGTGGCAAAAAGTCTTTTTCTGTAACCAAACTAGAGCAAATTTGGAATTCAGTCTGGGACTAAAACGTCACAGCAGAAAAAAAAAATAAAAAAAAATAATTTGCTTTTCTTTCTTTCATTTAGCAGCATAAATAAGTTTGGCCACTGGGAATACAGTACAGGGGTGGGACAACGATCCCGTAATTGAAGACCTACTTCTAGCACCAGCATTGCGAATTAAACCTGTCAGAGGACTCTCAAAACCCAGGACAACTTGCCACCTCAGAGCAACTTATGCGTTGAAGAGTGTAGATGGAAGCAACAGTAAATAGATCAAACAGAGGCTAATACTGTGATTGACATTGGCAATGGTTGGCAAAAATAAAAGAGGAATAAAAGGAAAAAAAAAAGAAAAAGCTCTGATAAAACTGTACAAAACAATTCACAGTAATATTTTAGCTTTTCCACACCAGGAATGGACTCTTTGTTTGGTGTGTGTTATTTTTTTTTCATTGCAGATGCTCTCTAGTTTCTGAAAGTCAACCAGTGAGTGCTCGCAGAGGGTGGAAGGGACGGTGGAAGGTGTCCGGCCCATCTCCCCCCCAGCCTTTTTCTTTGCAGGGCTCAGAGGGAGGGGGAGCCGAGCCCCAGGGTGTCCTGGGGCTGCACGAGCAGGCTCGCCTCTGCAGCTTCTTTCAAGATCTTTGTGGTAAAATAACCTGTTAAACAAGAACTGTAACAATTTTTTTTTTCCACCTCCAAATTGCTCAAGGAGCAGTTGGATGAAAGTAAAGAAATAATTGCACCTGGTCACATTTCAAAAGTCGTATTTTTGCAAAGCTGCCCCGGTCAAAAGTGTAGCCTTTTTATGTGACGAGACAGCGAATGCCTCTCTTGTCAGTTAGAGTTTGTCATCTTTGTCTTCTCCTTCGTAGTCCGTAGGTCTTTAGGATCTGTTGCCCCAAGCCAACATCCTGCACCACCAAGGACAAGGGATTTTTTTTTTCCTTTTTCTTTTTTTTTCTTTTTTCTTTTTTTTAGGGGGGGAGGGGAAGAGGGGGGAAAGGAGAACATCGTCTACATGTTTGGACAAATTCATCTTTCTGCCCTTCACTTCATATCCACGTCAAAGTCCAACACCAGTAGCTTTGTTTCCTCAGTCCCGTTGCGGCTCCCAACTGCACACACAAGCTTTGTGTTAGAAGCTCGGATCCGCCACACGACGCCTCCGCTTCCCCCGCTCTCCAATGTGACTAGATTTCGGATAAATTCACCCGTTTTCAAGTCCCAAAGTTTTACAGTCCCATCATCTGAGCTGGTAATTACAAAGTTCTTGTTGAACTGTAAACAGGTCACGGCACTCTGATGCTTGTTGGGACCTGAAACAGAAAACCGAACCATTTTTGTCTGTAATTAGAAAGCCGCGTCAGACAGCACTGCTTATAGAGCAAACACCTAGCTCTTTTTTAATCTATTGCATGTGTTAACTTGGGGTTTGTATATTGAAAGGTACAGAAGCCTTGCCATGCTTTCAAAAAGTGAATGCAGGTAGAGAAAAATCCCCTAGCGTTTTCTTCTTTGCTACGGTGATCTTGTTTTGCCGCATACAAACAGAAGGGCAAGCACGCAGTTGGACATGAATGAAAATGAACTTCACCATCCAGAATGAGGTGACCGCTGTAAGCATTTTGTCTCCGAGACCCTCTGAAGTGTTATTCTGAGATGACTCTATCAGTAAATATCGACAGTTTCATATTGACATAGAAATATATGATGTTAAAAACAGCAGAGTCTGCTTTACAGGGAAATTTAATTTTCTGCTCCTGCCAGCAAATGCTGCACATGAGATATGGGGTTGGCATGAGACTTTTTTTTTTTTGTGGGGAGCAAAAAAACAATGTGTGTGTGTGTTTGTGTGTGTATGATACCTGAGTGGCAACTGTCAAAATGCAAACAAAGATCTTTCTTCTTACTGGAATAAAGAAAACATCTTCCACCCATTTCTCTTGATTTATTGCAACAGACAGTGTGCTTCGCCTCCCGATTCAGTTAATCAGTAGGCTTTGAAACATCCAAGTGACCCCTAAATAAATACGTTTGACTGTTTTGAGATGTCATTTCCTACATATTTCTGTGGCTTATTAGGCTAATATACCCGTAGCAAATTGCTATCAGTCCAGACCATCTGCCTTTCATAAGAGGCAAGTGATTTGAATAGATGAGATTAAATAATTTTGTTCTTCTAATTCAAAGAAAGATCATACAGCTGCCATCAGAAAAACCTTTAACTTGTAAGTGGTCTGTGCTTGCTTCTTTGTTATGTCCTTATCGGAAAGGGTTTTTTTTTAAATAGGATCTGCAGATTACTGCAGGCAGCTTCATTTACGTGGAGGTAGTTTAAGCTCACCTTGCAATGTCTGTAAACATTGTCCTGTTTTAATGTCCCAGATTTTGACTGTAGAATCCGCATTCCCAGACACAAGTATATTGTCCTTGAGTTCCATTCCACTTGTGAGAGACTGGTGCCCTGTTAGCGTGTGAATGCAGTTGCCCGTCTCCACATCCCAAACTCGGATGGAAGTGTCAAGAGATCCACTCACCACATGGATACCATCAAACTACAAGAAAGGTAAATCTGTTACAAACAATTATATTAGGATCTTATGAAGGCGGCTATTAAGCATTTAAGTTCACTAAATACAACATTAGATACTGCATGACAAAGAAAGAATTTGGTCTAAGCAGAAATGGCCAAGTTTGCTATCAGAGCAGGTGGTTCATGGTCAGCATTAGCCTGTGTCTACAAGAAGAAATACAAGGTACAGTTCAAGGTGAAAAACTCTGAACCACCAGTCTTTTAAATGTCATACAACTCCTTCAAACCCAACTGAATCCTGACTTACTGTAGTGCTACGGTAAGAAAATGTAGTTTTCATAATAAAGACATCACTAAGCCAAACCTGCTGCTTTTCACAAGTCAAGAGAGGCTTTAAGCTGGAGAAGGTTGACAACATTAATTCAGAATCATCTACACAAAAGCCCAAAATGTAGGAAAAATCTAAGGCATGTAATTGAGAAATGATGGCTTTAGACATTTTCGAATCATAATTGCATGCAGTAAGGAATTTCAGTTTCCTAATCATTGCGGGGAAAGGCATATGGGCTAACATGGATGTCCAAATTCTTGGATTTTTCTGAGCATATAGTATATATAAAATAAAAATATGTAGAACGTGAGTGCGTAGAGAAATTGGCTCAGGGATGAGACACTTTCGGCCAAGAGGACTGAGCATGTAGAGAATAAAAAAGTGGTAAGTAACTTGTGTGACAGTGACAACATTAAGAGTCCAGGATTCTCAAAAAGGGAAGGGAAAAGAGCAGTAGAATAAAAACAGTGGGCATCAAGGAGGAATACTTCAATAAACTGAGACTTTCTTCCCATGAGGTTTTTATATATCTGTTCTCTGAGGGAAAGAAGAGTTCAGGAGAGTTGGCACTTTCTTAAAGACCGAACTATCCTTGTGTGAAGGAAAGATAGGAAGTGTAGTAAATTACCAAGACCCACTTGGCTAAAGCACAAGGAATTGTACAAAAAGTAGAAGCTAGATCAATAGTTCTGTTTAAAAGAGCACTCTGGGACAAAACCAGAAAGGCAGGGCACAAAACAAGATAAAACTAGCAAGAGCTGTTAAGGACGATAAAACACTCTATTCTGTAAAAAAAAAAAAAAACAACAAAAAAACCAACCCCACAACAAAACAAAACAACAAACCAAACAAGAAGAAGCCACCCCCCCCCCCCCCAAAAAAAAAGCTCATTTATGCTCAGTGGGAAGGAAACACCAAGTGAGGCCAGCTATTTAGCTTTTATTTTTGCTTCAGTCCTCGGCCTTCACATCTGAATGTAGGCTCACAGCACTAACACCACTGACAACTAAGTACAAGCTTTTGCTAGAATGGAGAGGGGTGGAAAACCAACAACAACCCATAAGGCAAGTTGTTTTAAGATAAACTCCAAGACATCTGCTGCTATCTTTGAGAATCTATGAAAGACAGATAAGTTTCAGATGGCAAACACAATTCCTTTCTTTATTGAAGGAGATGATGATAGGAGCTGGGGAATTATGGATTGGTCAGCCTAACTGCAATTTCAGAAGGAACTAACAAATAATCAATCTGGTTTTAAGCCCTTGGCAATGCAGCAAGGAGCAGCAAACAGATTTGTGGGAGAATCATCTTAAGCGATAGGATTTTTTTTCCGTGACAGAGTAAAAAGCCGCGTCAAACAGCAGATGCGTTGGTTGTGCTTTCACAGAGAGGGAGGCAAATTTGAGGCAGGGATATTATCCCATTCAGAACTTTTTTCATGGTGTTATTAGAGACATCAGGGAGAGTTCCAGGCGATGCCTGGCATTTAGTATTTTCATTAGGATTTGGGTGACATTTGAAATAGTAGAAGTGACCCAAAGCAAAGAATGTAAAAGTCAAGAGAAAATCGTGAAGATCTGAGCTTGGCAGGGAACGAATGAGGAAGGTCCGGCTGCAGCCTAGGAGAATGATGGCTAGGCAGAGTCTTTGTTATAGCTAAGGCAATCCATCATGGCTTGTCCACGTGGACTGACTGCTATCTAACAGGGGCAAAGAACGAACCCCATTAGGGGAACTCAACTATATGAGACTGCTTCTTTATCTAAATCAGATTGATGTAACAAACTTTGAATGCTCTTTCCCTTTCCTACAGATGAATTGTACTCCATGTACATGAGCTATTTGGAAAGATAGGTTTAAGGCTGGGATTCAAGACAAACTTCACTCTGATATTGCTGTAGTCAAAAAGACAATGGTTTCGATCAGTAATTGAACTGTTACCCGTGAACCCTGAGAATCTGTGGATTACTTCAAAGGCAGCTAAGAAAGAGTAATAAACCCCAACATGGTCAGCATTCTTCAACTGCTATTTACAGATCTCTGGAAAGTGTAAAGAGGTCTACAAATTGGAAGACACTGGGTGTAATAGAACCTGCCATGGAGCAGGGACAGGCTGGTTAGCCCGAGTTCTATTTATGGGAGTTGTGCCGTTTGCAGCTATTTCAGAGCAAAGGGCAGGAGCTCACTGTGTAGTTTTACACAATCTTTCTGTCCTAAAACTGTAAGCACCTGTAGCTTCCTGTCCCCAGAAATTTGTTTCAGAATGCCAAGTTCTTGTTACAGGATGTAAATAGTATCGGTGTGTAACATAACCCAATTATTTGATCTATTACTACTACAGTATCAGAGCAAGACGTGAATATTCCCATGCCAAACCAAGAGCCACTGATAAAGAATAATATAGACTGTTCCCAAACTGCCCCAGATGAAATACTACCTTCAGAATATTTTGGAAAGGCAGGTAGTGCAGCGTTTTATGCTACTCACTGCTTGTCTAGAGAACATTCCTCAGCATAAGGGCTGGAGATTTTGGACAAATTTTACTACGTATTTTGGGAAAGGAAACCAGTTGGGTGTTTTGCTCCTGGTGAATGTATTATATGGTGAGACAGACCTTATGAAAGACACACTTTTATGAAAAATGTCTCTAGCACTGAGCTTTGCTGGCTGAGCCACAAACCAGAGTAACTTACACGCGGAATGCAATTTCCCCGATTGTGAACTGTCTTTGTTAATTTCTTTTTCAAGTCCTGCCAGACAGTGGTGAGAACAGGCACAAGCATGAAATTAATTTCCTTTGCCTTTCAGCGCCTGGAAGTGATGCTTTGACTCTATGAATGAACAAGATGATCTTTTGGGTTAGTAGAGGCAAGAAGAGTCTACATGAGGTCTATGTGTACCTTCGCCAGCTTAGTTCTGCTGAGCTGTCTGGGTGACTGGTGGGCAAGAGAGCCATGCCACAGAACAGTACCATAATAACCTGCACCCAGAGTAACATGTCCCTGCTGACAAAGCCTCACAGCTGTGGATCTGGCCTCTACTCAGAGAAGAAGTAGTAGAAGGCCGGAGATTTACATCAGAACATTAAAATTTTAGGTGCAGTCTTACTGTGAATTACAGTTTGGAACTGCAGGATGGGACTATAAAATAAGGAGAAACAGATCTGCATAACTCAGAGTATTAATCCAATGGAATTTTTTGGAATGTTTTAAATTACTGTATCATCTGATTTATTTAAAACAGTAAGTTAAGAATTTCTTTGGGGGAAGGCAAAACACAGCTCCAAAACGCATGCAAGATTTCAAACCCTCCCCCCAGCCAAAAATCTCAGCAATCCACAAAACTACTTAACTTGCTGCTATAGAGATTCAGGCTTTACGGTACTCAGTGCTTTAAAAAAAAAGTTCCTTCAAAAGAATCCCAGATTCTAAATTAAGACAACATATAACTAGCATAACAGAAAGAGGGGAGTATCACAGATGCTTCTATATTCCTGTGGCCTGTATAATTCTGGAGTAGGTTCTCACAATGCAACAAACAAGGTGAAATAAACTGACTTTAAATGTTACTTAAGGAAACTAAAGCAGCAGATGAAAATCACATACCTGTAATGAGTAGACTCTGTTAGTATGCCCTTGCAGTGTGTGCAGACAGGTCTCTGTCTCTGGATCCCACACTTTGACCATAAAATCATATGCACCACTTACAACCCTTCTGCCATCATATTGAACGCACCGAACTGCAGCTACGTGGCCCATCAGAACGTGTAAACACTGGCCCGTCTCTATGTCCCAAACTCTCAGGGTAGCATCTCGAGACCCACTGACCACTCTGGAGGAACAAGAAAACCCCTCCTGTACTTAGCATTGGATATAAAAGTATGAAAACAATTAAGACTTGGGTATAAATCAGTTACAAGTTTTAATTTGGGAGACTAGATAGCAGCAGTCCCCCAGTCACCGAAGACCTGGTTCAGTATAACATTTTACTAGGGTTGCAAATGACTTGAGTGTTTTTCTTCCTTGCTCTGCTCACCTCCTCAGGATCTCACTAGTTGAGATAATTAGCAATCAGTATTTAAAAAGGCACTTCATTTCTGAACAGCAAAATGCATGGTGCCATGAGAAATTATGTGGACTGTTGTCTCTGTCTGTGAAAGCTTATGAATATGCTGAGCTCCAGCCAGTGTCACAAACATTCTGTTTTAATGACTGAGTTAACTAATTATAACAATTAAACAAAGAAAATCTTTAGAAGTTTTACTGTCAGTAATGTAATAGTTATTCTGCTTGATTTTTTTTTCAGTTTATATTTTTAAAAGCCTTTTCAGGGAAGAACAGAAATGAGAAGGCATTCATATTAATGGCATTGATAAAGAAAAAAACCCTCATCATTCCTCAAAGAAGAAATGCAACCAGCAGGCACCCTGTCAACAGCTCCATACCACAGCCAAGTAAAAGAGCTTTGCCAATGTTCTCTGAATCAAGACATGGTTTACTACTGCTGAAGCTATGGTATAATCTGTCCAAATTGAAATAAAATACTGCAGTGCTGATACTTAAAAGTCGTTCTATGAAAGTTTGACAAAAAGGAGAAGTTATTCAAGAGTATGGGAGACTGAATCACAGCGTAACAAAGAATTAGTTTTGAAACAAGGGAGAATGTGACTTTACGTGACTCAATTTTTCTGTTCTTTCATTAGCAGCCTCATGCTTTTGCTTCTATTATTCATCCCCTCCCTTGTGTTGATTTACATACTTTAGTTTGAATGTTTCGCCTGGTTTGTATTTTGCTCCGTGTTGGACGAGGTCACTTGACATTACTCAAGTTTAACAAGTATTTTCTTTGGACACAAGTGTGGAAAATGACAAAGCAAAGTGTGGCTGTGGCTCTGGGCAAAGTCTTCTGTACCTTTTCTCATGGAGGTGCATGCAGCGCACGGTGGAGGTGTGTCCGTACAAGGTGTGTATGCATTCTCCAGTCTCGGCGTTCCATACTTTCAACGTTCGGTCTGTAGAGCCACTGATGATGATATTGTCCCTCATCTGTGATGACCAGACTCCACCTGTGTGCCCAACCAGTGTTCTCAAACACTGAAAGGAAATATTTTGCTTCGTTACTCTTTTGCCAGGGTTGATGGAAACTTCAGAAAAAGTAATCTCAGAGATCAACCGCATTGTCTCACAGCAAGAGCCAGAAGGCTGCTGGAAACAGCTTTATGATTGAACTAAAAGAATCTCACCTTTTTGAGAGACGCTCATCAAATGCTTTTAGAGAATGCTCATCAAATCTCTCCCTTCACTGTTGGTACTTGGAACTACATAGAATTTTCCCTATAACCTTCCCTTTGCCAAACTAAACTGTCTTTCCAAATTTCTCAGTAGAGGGCACAGCCTTGAATCACTGTGGGTTTTCCAATAGTTTTTCAAAGCACATGTTAGAACCGGAGAGAGCATTCACTTTGTACTTTTCCCTCCAATCTATAGTCCATATAGTCTTACTGTATTTTTCTGTTCGTTTATCCAAGAAACAAGGCATTCCCTAAGCCGTAGCTAGAGCATCAATACTGCAAAATCCCATCTCAAACCTTCTTCAGACTTTAGGTTGCCGAGGAGAGAATCCCACACTACATGAGCACAGCCCACCTTCTTTGATCCCAAATGTAAGACACGATTTCTTGCTATGCAGACACAGTGTTTGCTCACACCTACTTCTAGAAAACCTCTGTCACTCTGGAACAAGGACTCATCTCTGTCTCTCAGCCTGTATTCCTTACAAGTAAGGCCTGGATAGGCTTTCTCACCAGGCATCAGGAAGCACAGACATAATTAGCACAGACATAAAGAGATCCTTGCAAGACCTCTCTAGAAAAATCGACTCCAGGATGATTCTGCATTTACATTAACAACATGATCTCTGTAATTACCCACTTTCTAACCCGTTAAAATGCGTGCCATGTTGACTTTTGCATTGCTTTATTTTCTTCGGTCCTGTCAGGGGGATACAGCCTTGTGGTTCACATCACCATCTGCACTATTATTTTTATCAGTCAAACGTGTGACTGCATGAGAAAAGAGGTCAAGACAGTCTGATGATCTCTTTTTCTGTAATCTAATGCTAAGTGGTATTAATTGCCATGGCCTTCCTTTAACTGTTAGTTGACTCCTCTTGATGTAGTGCAATATTTTTTATCTAAGATAATGTATCCCAAATATCCAACCTTTCAGTTTACCACATTTAAACATTGACACATTTTAGCTTTCTGGTCATGCTTTGGATCATCTCCCTGTGTTCCAAGCATTTGAAAAAACACCAATTTGACCTCACAGGTTACTTTAGAAAACAAGTAACCAAACACAGACTATCTGAATCAACTGCAATAAGAAAACCCATAACTTTGGTAGTTGTTGTTGAACAACCTTGTGAGTTTCTGCTGCAATTGTGTTCCATTATCACTGTGTGCTGTATTGCCAATCACACAAATTCTCTCAACAGAATAAATATTTTTTTCTGCCTCAGTGATGGTATACTAATTTCTGTTGTTAATATCATGTTCTAACTTCCTTGAATGTGCTTTTTTGCTGCACAGACTGCTGCTTCTTTAAGATTTTTTACCAGCCTTTTGTTAACTCCTGACTCCTAGCTTAGTTCACCGTTATCAATTCCATCTTTTTCAGCTCATAGCTATTATTCACTTTTACAGTCCTCCCCCCCTCTTTAAAATTTCAACTGATTTGCTCTTATTTTAAGAAATCTTTCTTCTAAATCAGTAAGAGCACAGAATCCTTATTTTGAGCTTTACAACTGTCAAGAGAATTATTTAGTCACGTTCATTTGCACACACCAACCTTTAGGGTTTTTTAAATTTTATTAATTCTTCAGCACCAGTAAGCATGAGGGCTGATACAACACTCTTCCATCTTTCACATAACATTTCTGGCTCCCTTAAAGGTTTGGGGTAAATGGGCACATTAGGATTTGTAATTACTTTCAAAAGATTACCGAACAGGAATTGTTAAGTCATGCTACTACAATCAATTTTATGTATTTAAAGGCACATTTTGCTTTTGAGAGGGTGGAACGTACAGAGGAATTACTTTTCATTTGTGCTTAGGCTGCCCTTTTCAATTAAAAAATGTAAATTTCAATATGAGCACTCCTTCATTAGACAGTTTGTTGTAGGGAAGCCAACAGAGGCAGGGTGAGGCTGCCTACTGCTTTTAATTTTATTCTTCCCCACAGCAGTATTTATAGTCCCGTCAAGGACCTTCTAGGCGTGCAAAGACAAATGTTTAATATGTTCAGCTTCAACATTATAAAGTGGATACCTTTTACATCTTAAACACGTAAATACCCTCAATAGTTGTCCTGTTGTTCATGTAACTGTATCATCAAAATGAAGCAAAGTACACACAATCCTAGTCTAGAAGGAAAAACTACTGTTTCCCTGAGGCCTTCCCTATATCCCTGGAGCATGGTCAGCCAGTCACAACAACAAAAAAAGGTCTCTGTGCTGCGTAGCTGTGATGTTCTAACATGAGTGAAATGTTCAGTACTGTCTTTTTGATTGCACATATTGTTTTGCTTCTCTAAGCCAAAATTAAATTACTGAAGCTTATTAAATTCCTGCCAGAGCTGGATCTAATTTAATAGGAAATATTTAAACCTAAAGCAAGTTACTCTTTTTTCCTTTTGTGCCTCAGCGATATCGTCGCTTACAAAGAAAAACAGACTCTGTATTTCAAATCAGAGCCAGTGAAACAAATACTCAATTTCAATAACTTGAAAACAACAGAAAGAATGCTAAAAGACAAGTGAGAAAGGGAGATCTAGTGGGGTAAAAGCAGACTAAATTAAGCTTTAAGGAAGATGAAGTAATGTACCTGTCCAAATTCTTTAGAAACCCTGTCACAAATGACTCTGCAAGAACAGCAGAATTGCCAAGAGAATGAGGGTATCGCCAATGGTAACATGAGCAGCATGGCAATTTCCCATCAAGGTGACTCTTCTGAACCCGAGTAGTCTCCATGTTAGGAAAAGCTGACCACAATGCTCAGAGGTACTTTTGGTCACCCTCGCACCAGGCAGCACCAAGGGCCGCCCAGCAGGACTCTCTGAGGGCACTGCGCCATTTCTGACCTACCACTGTTCTGCCTGTAGCTCATTTCCTAAGGGATTTGGCAAAAGGAGGGACAAACGTACCTTGCCCGTGACCGCTGACCACACTTTGAGCGTGTTGTCATCGGAGCCGCTCACTATCCGGTTCCCGCAGAACTGAAGGCACGTGATCACGTGGTCATCGTGGCCTTTCAGCACCTGACCACAAAGAACATAAAAACCCGCCGTCACAATTTAAAGCAGCAGACGAGAGAGAGGCAGGAGAAACAAAGTGCTCTTCTGATTCATAAATTACAAAATGCTAGAGTTGCTTCAATAATAATGAGGCCCCTTAATCCTGTGTGTGAAGTCTAATTTACCGCCAGCTGGGACCAAAGAAGGTATTTTCCTTTTTCCGAGGAGCAATACTGCATTGCTTAGCAAGCACAACACGGTTACTGAAAACCTCCCAAAAGCACCAGGAAAAAAAAATCACAAATAAAAGCAGGCTGAATTAGTAACTGGACACTGCTCAATTCCTCTGTGTTTACTCCATCTCTCTATTTTTCAGTTGAGTTATCTTTTAAGGCTTGTTTCAATTTGGAAGAAAAAGGATGGGGTTGCGTTAGTTGCAGCATATTTGTACTTCAGCGGTCAAGGCTGACTATCTTTTTTTTTCCTTTGCCAGTCAAGCATTGTAATCTATTAAATGCCAGGCAGCACCAAAGGCAAAAACTAGAAAACAACTCAATTAAATAAAAACAAAAGCGACAATTCGACATGCTAGAAAAGTGGACTGAGAAGTTGCTCTATAAAGGTAGGATCTTCAGTGCTTGATTTGGGAAAAAAACTGCAATTCAGAGTGTATTTTTACTGCAATACAGCAAAGAAATCCTTATCAGAATACATAGAATGAGCAATTTTTTACTTAAGGTATCTGAACACTTTTCAAGATGTTCATCGAAATGAAATAGGCACTTGGATAATGCCTGAGGCTGTAATCTTCATAATAATTCCAAGATAACTTGATGTGGTGTATCAAGGCAAGAAATATGAAGCCATTGCCAGAGACGTACATAAGTCACGGCCAAATAAACAGCAGGATACGGCTGTAGATTTTCCAACAGAATTCTTTTTGTTCTTGTTTTTCCTATTTCATTGTACAGTAATCAAGGGAACAGGCAAACCCTCTCAAAACCCTCAAAAGCTATGAATATGGGTTTTCTTTGCGTTTCTGACTTCTTGTTCAATACCAGGTTTTATTAGACAGTTGCTATTTTATTTTACGAAAGGCTTGATATCGCTTCATATGAGAAAAGGTGCAATAATAACATATCACTGCCATTAACGACTTTTAATATTTTAAATTACAAAAAAAAATTGTTAACATAGAACGAAGACATTGTCTGGTGCTGCTCAATTTACAAGAATATGTACAAAAACAGAGAACAAAATGCTCATAGAAGAGTTGTGGAGTACTTTTATGCTGTGACATGGCCCCGCTCTATAAATACATATATATTTACATTTAGTGTGTGTGTGTGCGCATGTATGTATCAAATTTCTGAGATTATCTCCCTCAGAGTGGCATATTTACAGGAATTCACAACACCATACAGAAATTTTTAAAACAGCAGTGACAGAATTCTGATGTATGAAGAATCACATTTTGATTCGCTACTATGGCATTCAGAAATTAACTTAAACCCAGGGTAAGCTAAAACACAATTTTTTTTTTTTCTGTAACAATACATTGCTTTTTGTGCACAGATAGTCTGGCTCGTCTGAAGGAAAAAAAACCAAACAAACAACAACCCAACCTGTGAGCTGATCCTGCTTTGTTCATGGCACTCTGCACACAGCCCAGAGACTCACCTTGGGCGATTTCAGCTCTCCTCTCCGCCAGTTGGTATCAATCCTGTGTTGTCTAATGTAGGCGCTTTTCCACGGGCTGTGTATGAAGCCTGGTTTAATTACTTTCCTCCTCTTGATATGCAACGGTTCATCAATTCCTAAAATGAAATTTAAAAAAGGGGGAAGGGAGGGAAGCGGAAAGATGAGGCCATCCCAAAGAAAACAACTTCTCTGCTTCCCAAAACTTTACAGTGACCTCTGACATCAAATCCTGCGCTGAGTGAAGTAACAGCCTCCCACATGCCAGTGAGGCCAGGACACTGCCTGATCCTCAGCTCTTCATACTACACCTTGCCTTGTCACTTAACTCTAACCATTACCGTAATCACTGCTGAAAATGAGTCATCGCTCCTAGCCAGGTTTTGGATCCCCCTTTCTGAGGCAAGGTAACAGAATATTGCCTTTCACATGGGCATTGTCCAACAAACTCCATAACCACTCATACGCTGGAACCCTTCAAAAAGTAAACCTTTCTGTTTGCAGGCCTCTTCTCTGATGACTCATCTTCATTACTTGAAGTTCACTGTGACTCTTGATACCCATGAGCTTTTAATTCTTTTCTTGATTTGAAAGGCTGTGCACTTTCCAAGTGTCTTCTCCTGGCCGCTCTTTCAGAACTGATGCTGAGGCCGCAGCACTTCGCTTTAGCCTCACTACTATGGATAGATCGTGGTGTTTGTACAGTTTTCTCATCTAAATGTCTTTTCTATGCAGCTCCTCTCTCCACTGCATCTCATTGCTAGCAGGAGTCTGTCTCTCACTAGTATGCGGATTTCACTCTTCTGCCTTTAGCCCTTTCTCTGGTGTCTCCATCTGCAAGTCTTGACTTAACCATTCTTTTGTATCACTCACGACCTCTCACCAGTCTGCAATACTGTTTTGTTTGTCTGTGCTCTCATGCTGGCCACATTTAATTTTACTTCTAAGCTTACAAACATCAACTTGTTCCCCCTCTCAACCTTCTCCTTTTTTTTTTTTTTTATAAAACCAAATTTGTTCCCTCTCTCCCTCCTTCTTTTTTTTTTTTTTTTCATTCTGTCCTCTCAGTGAATTTTCACTGGAATTTGTAAGAGAAGAATCTTTAGAAAAGATTTCAGAGGTTAGACACCTGGTTTCCACTGCAAAACAAAACGAATGTAGGTGCCTTTACAAATAGCCAACTACATTCACACTGCCATTTTTTAGAAGCCTTTGCATTGACCTCTCACAAGTTCTTATCCTCGTATTGTGAGGCAGCCTGGACAGGTCCCAGTGTTTGCTCATGTCCAGGACAGATGTTGCTCTGAGGTCACATGCACATGCACTGCCCCCCGCAACAGACTCCTTATTCATATAATTCTCCTTAAAAAAAGGCGCTCAGGAAAGTAGCCACATGTTTGAGCACTTGAAGAAGGTAAGCTTTTATTTTTTTCCCCCACATTCATATTACTGCTGAACCAACCTTATCTTCTTTATTTGGCACAAGCAGGTGATATCCATGCAGCTTATGAATTGTGTGTCCCTCTCTTAGCTATCAAGTTAGCACCTTCTTGTCCTACCACATGCCATTTCTCCTTTGATTCTCCTACAAATGATGTCAAATTACAGCATCCTATCTACCTGACCATTGAAATGGTTTTTCCTCCATGTTATACATGAACTGCAAGACCACGCTGCTATCGCTTTTACATCTTGGCTCTTATTTGCTTTGGTTGTATTTTGAATTAAAAAAAACCTATATTTTAAAAACATACACAAAATCACAGAGTGGTAGGGGTTGGAAGGGACTTTCAAAGATCATCTCATCCAACTCCTCATTAAGAACACTTAGTATACTTTACAAATAGGACACGCAAACCTAACTCTAGTTAGGTTTGAACTCTAGTTCACTTCTAGTACTCTGCGGATTACTTCTGCTTCTTACTTTCAACAGCTACATACCATGTAGCTCAAGGCATCGCTATCAGTAAATTTGAAGTCACATGAAACGCGTTCATAAAACTTTAAGCTTATTATGTAAATGTACTGCATTTTTTACAACAGCAACACTTTGACCATTACACCCATCTTTTTGCCCAGCCTTACCCTCCTCTTTGCATTTCTCTCTCCAGAGAAGATTATCTTCAGCCAGAATTCTCCAGTAACGGCATGTCTGGGCTGCCTGCAGAAGGTCCCTGGGTTCCAGGAATGACAGTACATACAGTGCCAGCTGTAAAAAAGAAAGTGTATTTTTTGCATTGCTTTTGAAAAAGAAGTGAAGTAACTCCAAGTGTTTTCACACATCAGGGGCTGAAATACAGAAAATTGAAGCAATAAACTATTAAACAATTTCAGAAACTTAACAGAGCTACAGTCGATTCAATTGGGCACATGGAAGTGTAACAGTCATCTCAAGTAACTAAATCCATACAGATCACATCAGAAACAATTCTTGTATTTGCAAGCAAGCAGATGTCAGCTGAAACCACTATCATCTTTCTTAAAATTCTGAACCATTAAAAGGATTAGTTGTAAAATAATTACATCTATGTTATTTTAGCTAACAAGTATACCAAAAGTTATTCTGGGAGTTCCACTGGAGAGTACAACACTCACTACATGAGTAAATGGGAAAGAATGTTGCAATGAGCAACCTCACTCAGTAAGCCCGACTACAGAAAAAGTAAATGCTCTGCGCACTTGGGTTCAAAAGCACTCTGCAGCTGGAGGGAATACAGCAGAACTATCGCTTGTTTTCTGATTAGAAGGCAAACAGACTCCTCAGTGGCATTACAGGAAGTTTATGGACTGGGATGCAGAAGGACTGGAATAGGTAACTTTGATACTGTACACAGCGGGTTATTAGAAGCACATGGGAAATCCCAGTGAGCGCCAGAAGATAAACAGAAGATGAACATTCCCATGTGACAAAATTAAAGGTTATTGGGAGAACTCAGACCTCAAGTTGACTGAGCTAAGCCATATAAAACCCCCAAGGTCTCAAAAAAATCCTTCAGAAGTATTTAAGCCCCTAACAGGGACAGAGGCATCTAAAACATAATTTGAAATACAGGGACAGCTATCATTAAGGGTATGACAATCAAGTACAGCTTTTCTACTTGACAGCAACAATCTCACTAGTCATGGAAAAGATGCAGGAAAGTCCCTTCCATGTCTAAAAACCCTGCAGAAAGCAGAATATTGATGAAAAGCGATGCAGGGAACTATTTACATGCTGAAACACCGGGGTTTATGTCAGTAACTAATAGGATGCAGAAGTTATCAGGGAAATCAGATCATCCACTTTTACTTGTGCTTGACGTATCATTTTGTGTTTAGGATTTTTTATTTAATTTTTAGCTGAAGTTATGATGTATATAAATAGAATCTGGCCTTTGAAGCAGCACAGACTGCAATTCAGTGAGGAAGTCATAACCGCAGGCCGTTGACCTCAGCAGATTTTTGGACTTTAGTATGTGAGAAACATTCACTTTCGGTAATCTAGACCAGCCAGTGACTGAGCAGGAAATAAAAATTCATCAAGCCAGAACTGTTTGCATTTTGACTGCGCACACATCTTATTTGCAAGTCATCACCTGCAGCTCTCATTGAGCGAGCACACAGGACTCCACACTTGAGAGACCCGTGTGTTAAGTTCCACATTAGATCCCATATGCATCCCAGGCCACAAAGCTGAGGAGTCTTCCCTCTGTTCCTGGCTCAGGGAGGCAGCATTTCGGATCTGGTGTAAGGTGCTCTATTACAAGAGCAACAACTGCACTCCTCCTTTGGGACTTTCTGTCTTGATTCCTGATGTGTAAAATTAAACATTTAAGAAGTGCTGTTTCCTAACATGCACCAGATAGCCCTGCATGTGGCAACACTCAGAACACAAAAGAGATCCTTCCTGATTTTGCTGCATGTTCCTTAACTGACAGCAGAGTTTGTTTAAATATCACTTGTCCTGTCTATACAGATATGGCTGCTTGCTAAGATGGTATTAATTAAAACCTGTGAGCCAACTGATTCTGAAACAGGTTACATATGGGTGACATTTATTTTAGACTATATTTATCTAAATAGTCATCAAGGGTCAACACAGCCCACAGTTGACTTTAAGATTAGCAGTGCATAAAAGATTACATCCCTTTGTCTCAGCTCATGGATCTAGTTATAAGAAAAATTCAGGTAGCAAAGATCTGAGCTTTGATTCAACTGTATTTAGGACTACTCTCCACTGTAGTGTTAATAATACTCAATAATAGGCAGCCTCTTGCCCTTTCGTTCACTGACACACACAGCACCAATAAAACTTTTGTGGCTGATTTTCGCAAAACTCCCCATCTGTTGGTTTTGAGACCTGGTTTTCACAAACAAATAATTTCAATAATTATTTCTAAAGCCTCAGCCAGGAAAACAGGAGCATTTGTCTGACTGTATGTTTCCTGAGGAGAAAAGCAAACATTTTATTGGTTACTCAGCTATGAAGTTACCATTTTTGCATTGCATTTTTGAAGAAAGGCTCTCCTGTCACAGAATCATAGAACGGTTTGGGTTGGAAGGGACCTTAAAGATATCTAGTTCCAATGTCCCTGCCATGGGCAGGGACATGTTCCACTGGACCATGTTACTCAAAGTCTCATCCAACCTGGCCTTGAACACTTCCAGGTATGGGGAATCCACCACCTCTCTGGACAACCTGTTCCAGTGCCTCATCACTCTCACAGGGAAGAACTTCCTTACATCTAATATAAACCTATCTTCTACCAGTTCAGAGCCATTAACCCTTGACCTGTCACTACATGCCCTTGTAAAAAGTCCCTCTCCAGCTTTCTTATAACACCTCTTTATATACTGAAAGGCCTCAACAAGGTCTCTCCTCTCCAGGCTGAATAAGCCCAACTCTCTCATCCTGTCTTTGGCTTTCGGGGCTATGTGCACACACTCCAGAGTCACATTGAGCTTCTTGTTAATCAACACCGTCAAGTCCTTCTCTTAAGTGCTGCTCTCAATCTGTTCTCCCAACTAATCTTCTTGTTCTGGTTAGGTAATAAAATCACCCTGTTGCATCCAATATCACTGGAGATGGTAACTACAGATGTTAATGTGGAGTAACAACTCATGAGAGTATATTTTCACAGGATGTGGCTTTGGCACGGAAGCCTCTTTACAAAATTAGTGACCCTAACAACTTGTTCTTGCCGTCGTGGCTCAGTTCATCACCTACTGCAGTCAGTGTAGGTAGTTGGGGAGAGGATCACTTAGAATATCCGGGTGAAGAATGATCTTCAAAAAGGAGAAAGTGGACTTAGCTGAATGGGGCTTTTTTTTGGCGAACTTGGTTAATTTTGGTGAGAGTAACTGAGGGTTAGGAAGCTAAAATGATTTAAGCCAGCTTCACTAGCGAAGTCAGCCTTTCATGAAGCTAAGCACTTGGCAGTATTCCAGTTTCAAGAGGCAAGAACATACACTAAAAAGAAATTAAACAAATTAAACACAAGCAGCTTACAAGGGAGTCAAGAAACATAAATGAGAAAGTTTTACAGCTAAATAGCATATCTTTTCTGTGACTAAATTGTCAAAATGGAAAAAGCAAGGTGATCATTAGTTACGGCACAACTGGATCACTGGTTGCACTTGAATTGGTTTTGCAAAGACAACTGAGTTGTCAGTTACAGTTACAAATTCTGTGTTAGACTTCCAGACTTAATAGATGCAGAACTGACAAAGTATCTTCTGTCTTCTGAAAACAGAAATTTTTGCTGCCTTCCTCCATCTCTGAACTAAGGCTGTGTTGGGCAGCTTCTTTAGAAACATGGCAGCCATGTAGAGGTCTTAATAAATTCATAGGAAGTGCTTCTGTAAATACTAATCTCATGTCATATGTACAAAGTTAATAAGTGTTGCATTAATTGCTTCCAACTCTTACAAATGTTCACCAGCAAGGGAAGACTGTGACACTTAGTTACTAGTGAAGATATAGCAGCATATAAAGGAAACAAGGGTCTTGAACATCCAAGTATTCAGAAATAGGACATACACCAGAAAAACATGACAAGAAACAGAGATATGGAAGTATATTCAAGTAATAAGACCACGTTAAACACAGCAACCAAATACTAGCTCCAAATTATCTTTTAAGAATTTGCTTTTTAATCTGTTAGTAACTGAAGACTTACAAAGATTTCAGCCCTTGAAAAGTTTCACATGGAAAATCCAACATTCAGTAGATCTTGGCAAAAGAAAATAAGACTTCCTCCTCTTCAATTTCCAATTCCCTAAAACCGGCAACGTCAGAAGTACCATTTCTAAATGAACTAAAATACATTCATTTAATAATTGTAGCAGACAAGGCTTATAATCCTTCATATATCCACCCACATGTTCTGGTTGTGAGGAAACAAAAAATTACTCTTCTCTGGACAGCATTTAGTTACAGGTGCTGAAATCTAAATCTTAGTTTTGTCTTTAACCTGACACAAGATGACCTGATTTGCAGTAAAGAATTTAGTGTATGATTAGGGTTCCTTAGCGAGAAGTGCTTTCCAGGGTTTTCTTTTGGTAAGAGATTTTAGGGTTCAGTTGCCCTAACAGAATTAGTTCTCAAACGACAACGACAAAATAAAATCACAATCAGTCCAGTTAAGATACAGAGATATTTTTAAAGCCACAGGGATTTTAATTCGCTATCCCCATTTCACAGAATCTCAAGGGCTGGAAGGGACCTCAAAAGATCATCTAAGTCCAAGCCCCCTGCCAGAACAGGACCATCCAGAGTAAGTCACACAGGAACTTGTCCAGGTGGGTTTTGAATGTCCCCAGAGAAGGAGACTCAACAACGCATCTGGGCAGCCTGTTCCAGTGCTCTGTCACCCTCACAGTGAAGAAGTTTTTTCTTTGTGTTTCTTTGGAACCTCTTATGCTCCAGCTTGTACCCATTGTCCCTTGTCCTGTCATTGGCCATCACTGAGAACAGCCTGGCTCCATCCTCCTGACACCCGTCCTTTACATATTTGTAAACATTAATGAGTCTCCTCTTCTCTAAGCTAAAGAGCCCCAGCTCCCTCAGCCTTTCATTATAAGGGAGATGTTCCACTTAATCATCTTGGTGGCCCTGTGCTGAACTCTCTTCAGCAGCTCCCTGTCCTTGAACTGAGGGGCCCAGAACTGGACACAATATTCCAGATCATGAGGTGTCATGAGGGCAGAGAGGGAGGAGAACCTCTCTCCACCTACTAACCTCAGCCCTTCTAATACACTCCCAGATGTCATTGGCCTTCTTGGCCACAAGGGCAAATTGCTGGCTCATTTCCAGGTATCTATCAAGAGATAGAAGTACGTTAATCTCAAATGACAGAAACCACAGACCTCTAACATCAGCTTACATCACTACATTGCCAAAACTGAATGAGTCTTCTTCCTTGGAGGTCTTCAAAACCTGCCTGGACAGGTTCCTATGCGACCTGATCTAGGCTGACCTGCTTCTGCAGGGAGGTTGGATTAGATGATCTCTAAAGGTCCCTTCCAACCCTACCGTTCTATGAGTCTATGGAAGTTTTAAAAAGGTGGCAGCTTATGCACTGCATAGTCCAATTTCTCACCTCTTTTGGGAGCAAGGAAATGAAGTCTCTTTGAAACTGGGGCTCTATCACTTGCATCATGTGTTTTACTTGTGTTGGTTCACAACTATCAATCAGTTCATCTAAAGCAAGTAATTTCTCTGGTCCACTCCAGCTCTGAAAAAAAAAGAAAGAAAGAAACAGTAAGCTTAGCCTAATACTAATTTGGTTGGTATCAGTAAGTGCCATTGCTTTGCCAATAAGGCAAGATAAGTTTCCTTGTTGAGCTGTATACACGTGTATAAAGAGCATATAAAAAGGCAGTAAGATAAATGCTCGTGCTAATTACACAAAAATGAAAAGTTAATCAACACAAAATATTGAAAATTACTACATTGATTCATAAGCTAAGAAGGGACGTTATACACACATACAGATTAGCAATTAAATAGATAATAATATCTAATAACAATAATTAAATTAATTAAGCTTCTTTTGGAGTTCCTGAATTCTACACACACATTACTGACGATGAAGGGGTTGCAACGGAATGTGCTCCCTCTCCATCTTCCTCCATTGTGTACTCAAGTGAGACGATAACTTTAACCTGTACGTTTCATCTGGCAGACCAAAAGCTTCAAATGAAACAAGAGGAAAGGGAAAAAAGACAGAAACTTTTTCTAAAAGTGCATTAGCTTACTGCCTGCTTATTACTATGATCTATCCCTAAAGTGACAATGCTGTCATTTTAGAATCCTGGCTATAAACCAACCCGTCTTTTGTAAGTATCAATTTACACTTGAATAAACAGGGAATTTTGATTGGTAATTTTCTTATTTCACATTTTTACTAATGGGCACCATAAAATTTGAGGATTGTAATAAGGCACTCATCTGAGAGCATAGCAGATTAGCAGCATCATTTGTAGAAAAATATTAATAACTTGAGTATGCTGCATATCTGAAAAGAATGCCTTAAACTCATCTTAAACTCATCTGTGCTCATCAAAGAGTTTAGATTTGTTACGTGGAAACAATTTAAAGAAAAAAAACAATTTCTACAGGAGAAAACAACAGTTACCACTAACTGATTTAGCAACAGAATTAGAGCATGAATAAAGCCTGAGAGAGGAGAGAAAATGAGACATCACAGTTCTCGAGTGCAGATTCATATTCATATTCTTGAATGTCTTCTGGATTGACATTTACAAGTAAATTAGCACATACAAATGAAACTACAGTTATGGTAGTGAGGTTAACTGATTTTTTTTTTAAAAAGCAAGATACCTTATAATCAAGATTTTTTTATTAACCTGCCATGTATCTCAGGACCTTTATTACTCATGCTCTATGGTTCTGTTTTCTGGATTTCACTCTGACAATTCACTCTGGTCTCCACAATTACTACAATGTTTGTATACTGTGAAGTTTCTGCAGAACAATGAGGCAAAGTGAAGGTGAAAGTAAAATTTTGGAAAAGGAACACAAAGCACATAAACACCCTGGTTTACTCGATGTAGAGGGAGCATCACGTTGCATCACTTCTCCCCAATTAAAATGTCAAAATACTTCCAATGTCAAGAAAAGTATCATTTACCCATACGACAGCCCACTTGACTTTCAGGTGACCCCATTCAATCAGCGCAGCGTGTCCACCTGAGCTACAGGCTGTATCTCTGAAGTAAACTCGTAGCAGATACTAGACAATCTTCCCTAATAGAGGAGGGGAAGGGGAGCTCCTGTCACCTGAGCCTCTCCACGCATCTTTGGCAACTGGTAAGATGGTCTAAACTGGCAAGAAAATATTCTCCATCGATGTGTACGTGTGTGGATTCTAGAGTCTAGAGATGAGGGTTTCTGTGTCTCATATCCAACATCTCAGAATATTAAAGAAACAAGAATGTCTCAGCAGAAATTGCAGCAGTGCTGTTATAAACAGCTTTTATTATATATTTCTTTCAATAGAAACATTTGCATCACAGAGCAGTTCTCCATAAATCATGCACTGAAGAACTGTTTATCTCACCAACTTTCCAACTGTTGTTTGTTTCATTAACCCAGAGCTTAGCTGGTGTTAGGTATAAACGTTTGCAATCTTTAATCTCATCTGTCAGCCGTTTTTTAATTCTCCTAAGTTGAAAAAAGGGAAAGTAGAACCTGTGCTACTTCCTTATAATATAAATTTCCAAGGTCAGTCTACCCTTAATTTGTAAGAAGCTACATTTATTAAATTAAAACAACTCAAGCTGAAGAGCAGTTTTTTGCTGCGGCAAACACTGTCTAGCAGTTATGAGCATGTTCTTGATTAGTAATTTCACTGTACAATATCCTTAATCTGTAACTCTCTTAAGACATTTCTGTTTTAAAAATGTAGTACAAATCTGAATAGGAAAGGGAAAAGATTCAAGAATGGGATAGAGATGCTAGGGAATAAAAGCAGTACCCTCCTGCATCTGTCCATCATTAGGGGATGGCTACAGGCAGCTTCCTAAAGGCTCTTTTTAAGCAATCAGCTGCTACAAAATGTTTTCTCTACGACATTGTCTCTTTAGTCTTTCACTTAAGCAAACAAACCTCCAGCTACAGTTGGTAAGGGGTCTCTGAGGGAAATGTCTGGCATGGAAAATTGGGCTGAAGCCTTGCCAGATGAACACAACTGTTTGCATTAACGAAGGCAAGACTAGTAAATTACTGTTCCAGGGCCCCACAGGTTGGTCCATTTGCAAAAAAACTGCATGTAGCACATTGAGCAGAGAGCCTAAGAAATAAGTTTGTGATTTTGCAGAGAAACAAGTGAACAAACATCACAGAACATGAAAAAAAGGTAAACGTGTGCCGAACAGTTTGCAAAGTTTCAAACATTGCAGATGACCAGAGACTTTTGAGACACATGGTACGGTGTCCAGGCAGCTTGGATTTCTACCAGGTGATTCTCTTTCAAAATGAAGATCCTTGTAAGGAGTACACTTCATCTTTAAAATGCATTTGTTTAACTAGCTTTTCTTGTCTTCAAAGCTTAAGTTTAATTTTAACGTAAAAACAAAATACAGCTTTTACTATGGGCAGGGCTTTCTCTAGAAAAGTAACTCCAGGCCATCAGAAACCACCAATATTGCTTTTTGAAGAATTTCAGATTCCTAAATAAACATTCCCTTCCTCTTCCTTCCCATTTCCCCAGGAAGGTTTTGACTTGTCATGCCCAAGCCTTTTGGATGGTTCATATCGTTTCCTCATTCAGTAATACCATTGCTACAACCATGGCACTACCTACCTTAAAAATATCCCTTGCTTTTCCCCTTTGCCGTTTAAATGTCTGTCTTTTCTTTTTCAGGCATGTAAAACAGGTTTATCATCAATACCAAGGACATTTTTGCTGCTTCTACAACTTCCACCTCAACTCTTCTCTCTGACCTGCCATCTATGCTGCTGTCACCTTCTGTTTCTGCACCCCTACTCTTAGATGGCCTACACTTCCCTGTTGCACAACCCTCACCTGCCAGCTCCATGTTGTACAAGTACAGTTTGCAGCAATTAGATCCTTTTTCTATTAAAGGTATATTGAGGACATCTATTTTGAAGTATTTAATTTCTGGGCGCTGTTGTCCTTTACTGAGCTCAGTTAATGTAGGTCTGTCATTACAGAGACCTGCAGGAAGGGCTCTTCTGGAACCTGATTCTGTCTGACTCTTGGATCAGTTGCCAAGAACACTGCCATCCATCCCCCTTCCACCTCAAAGGTATCTCAGTCTGGATAAAATTAGCACATAAACAAAATCCACTGAAAGATGGATACTGTCTACATCAGTGAGTAGTCTGTTGCATCAGGAGCAGCCCCCACAATAACCTAAGACCTAGTCTTGTCCCCTGGGCTGAACATTTGCAGCTCACAGGATGTGAACTCATCTAGAGGAGTAGTGATTTGTTCAGACCCTTATGTCCCCACTACGAGCTGGCAATGTACAGTTTGTTTGAAAGGAGTCTAGTTTATATGTATCAAACCTGACATACTGAGACCCAAACCAACGGGAAATGAGCAAAGATGATCAGAAGATCTGCTTCATGTCTACTCTATACCTCTGAAACAAACTGATAAAGGCAACAGAGCCAAAAGGAGTATGGAGTTGTAGCTGTAGATCTCTCCCATTCTGTATGTAGGGGCTGGAGCAAAACAGCAAACCCTTGACAGAGTTCCACCACAAGACAGAGAGAAGAAAACACTGGTTTTCTTTACCACCTGCCTCATCCAAGAGGTGCACTAATCAGTCACACATTTATGCATTCATGAGTGTCTTCAGAAGAATAAGAAATGAAGAAAGGTTAACTAATTCGAATTTAGGTGGCTTAGCCAACTATTTATGGAAAAACAAAGAACAGTACTCTTGCCAGCCAGAAACGGCAAGAGCAATTTGGACACAATCTGAGAAAAAAATGCTTCTGATTTTAGGTAAAATAATATCCAATAGTTACTCAAAGTGATTGTCTATATTTAACTGTGTATGGAACAGCTTTTCGACATGAATATTCTAAGAGAATGCAAATTTTCACCACATTACTTAAATAAAACCCAACACTGTAAATATGTGAATAGGAAGAATGAAGAGAGAAAGAAAGAATTAATAATTTTTGAAGTAGTACCATCTCTGACTGAATCTGGCATGAAGATGATTTTTTTTCCTTATGGCAAGCAATTTGGTGACTTAAAAATATACCCTGCTCAAATAAAATAAGATTTCTTGTAAAAGAAACTGTCTTGTAAAGATACACTTGGGCACTGAATTTTAAAAATCTTAATAGTGGATATTAAAAAGACCTGAAGCCAAGAGCCACTGCAAAACAGAAAAAATAAATAGGCCTTTAAGAAATTAGGTGCTTTGAACCTATTAAAATGATTTCCTATTTTCCTTTCCAGACTAACATTTCATTGAAATCAATATACATCTTCATTTATAAAGGCAAAGTGCGACTATACTTCCAACTACCTCGCCTTTCTGCATTAGTTTTTTGTCACTTGAAAAATAAAATGCTTATATCAGCTATAAAACGTAACAGCAGCAACAGCATATAACAAATAAATTTTAAAAGAATTTTAAAGGCCACCCTGAGTTTTCATAGTATTTGAAGAGCAGCCTTGCTTCTCAGTTTGAAAAGATAACATAGAAGAACTGCTGAAGGCCAATGTACAGGTGAGAGACCTTGAAGTAACTACCACTTGTTACTGCCAGCTTCTATGCCAAAGGACAATTCTACCTCTTTTTATATATATAAAACGTCCAGCTAATGCACCCCTTTAGCTTTAAAATTAGTTGGAAATACATTTTCACATAAAATAAGATGTTGCTACTGATCAGGTTTAGCAGGCTTACAGTGCCTAAAGAAGAAAGCTCTTCCATTTCTATTTCTGCGTGGGAAACACTTTGTATTGCAAGAATGATGCTACATGTGCCATTTAATTCTGCAGTCAGGGCACAGGCAAATCCCCTGACTTAAGAATGTGTTTTTATCATTTGACTGCTTACGACTTGTCCCTTTACTAAAACTCACCTGGAAAATAAGCACACAGAAAATGAGGAGGCTTGGCATTAGCCAAGGAGATGTTACCCTGAGATGCTTTTGATTCTAAAATAAGGGCCTCCCCTTTTGTGACCACAACAAAAACTACCAGTGATAGGAGTGATCAGTAAGTGTTACTCTATGATCTCAACTTATGAGAGAAGCCTCTCTTCTGGCTCTCAAGAGCAGAGATCAGCATTTAAGCATTCAGTACTGCAACCAAGTATTTTGACAAGTCAAAAGTATCCAATTCTATATATTGAAACATGGTTTCTACCTTAGTAATCTCAAATTTGGGACCCTAAAACAGTAACAACTTGAGCACATGCAAAATTTCCGATAGCCAATAGCAATACCTTTACTGTCAAACGTTTCTGCCACTCTCTCAAATATTTCAGCCTTTCACACTCTTTTTTAAAAAAATATATACGTAACTATTGATAACTAGCAATCTTATGTGAGAAAATACACATCATAGATAACAAAATAGCTTTTGTTAGTAGAAAGGCTTTAACATTATAGCATGTTAAAATATAGTCTTACCATATATACAAAGTACCATTGAAATACAATTCTCAGGGGTTAAGGAGACATATTTCCACAGACAGTCTCAAAAAGATACACTGGATACACTGTAATAATGAAATGTAAATTTTTAACGAAAGTGAATGATGCATACAAGAATATCCTAATTTCAAACTTCCACTGTTTTAAGGGTATTAAGTGCTATAAACATATAAAGAGGAAAGGAGTTCTACATTATTATTTTAACATTCAGAACTTACAGTTATTGAGATCAATGGTATTACATGGCAGCATGAATCAAGGCAAAAGCACGCTTCTGCCTGAGAAATTGTATGCTCTCTATTGTACCTACAATACTGCTCTTCTATCTTTGCCCGTTATATGAATTGGAACAATACCTGTATTAGTTAGTTGTGCCTTCTGAAAATGTATTTAGAAGTATCAGTTTATTAATCAAGATAGGATGACATAACATTTCCATTTTTCAAATCAATGACTAGGACTCATCCCTGCTTCTTAAAAATGCATAGTAAAACTTTACAGTAAAAGGGATCTTCACAGTACAGGTTATGGAACAGGAGCAGTGGCCTGTCCCAAACTGTGGTTGCATGAATTGGTATGCAAAATTGGTTTAGGTGCTACTAGATTGGTGTCCATGTAGATTTCAGTTTTGTCCTGTCCAAGTGCTCCATCATACTGTCCTCCACAGCTTTTATTTTGTCAGTTTAAGTTTTAGGTGTTGCTGAAGGTTGCTGGAAAGTTAACAAAAACTCCTCTTCGCCAGCTCCCTTCAATTGTGTACACATGCATTGGCTGACATCATGTTCAGTACACAAAGATCAGTAAAAATACACACTGAGTTCCCTTCTCATCTATTTTTGCTAAACTTTTCATTCTATTTTCAGAAGACATCAGGCTTAGGACAAATGTAGTGCTATACCTGCTCTGAAGAAAACCATGCACTAAAGCTTACTAGTCTCCAAGCAAAAGTTTCTCAAGTTGGCTTGAGGCCACAGAGGCAGCCGTTACAGATTGGACAGACTTGCAGAAAACGTGAAAGCCTCACACAGGAAGGGTTATTTTATGAAGACACCAGAGAAAGTAGTTATTTTCTGTGAATCTCTATAGTAACCAGTTGAAACGGGGAAGAGCAATTCCTTTAAAGTTGATGCCCACTTCTTTTTGCAACAGTACACAAAACCAAGGACGGAGACATTCTGGGATGTATAAGGAAGACTGCAGCAGCCTTATACTTAAATCATGGAGGCAAGCTGCTTCAAATGTTTATTTCTCTAAGCACTGGTTACCTGAAACATTTTCAGCCATTCCTGAAGGCCTGTCGGTGGCTGCACAGATGTAATGCGGCGACGTTGCTGCCCCTGGCCATTGGCTGCCCTCAGGTCCCCAAAAGTAGTAGGTGTGGCCGAGCATGGCACCAACCCTGTAGTACTATGATACAAATAAAAAGTCACATGTAAAACATTAAGGAAAATGTAGAATTCTATTGCAGAACAAGAAATCTAGTACAAAATTTGCAACTAGTATTTAAAATGTTTAACTTCATGCAAAAGCAGTAACATGAAAAAAATATTCTGCTGGTCACTCAAGGAGGTCAGTTCCCTCACTTTCATAAATCCACCTGTTTCTACCACTATAGTACTACTCCTCCAGCTAAGGGGAAAAATGGGGATCACCTTTCAAGGCTGAAAAATTACCACTCTGATAACTGGCCAACGAGTTCGTCTATAAAGGCTCAGGTTTAATACTCCTTTGCTTGCCAGAGTATTTCTTTTCCTTCTGGGCTGCATTTGTGCCTTCTGACTGGTGGAGTAGGAAGCCAGAGCTCAGTCTCACCTGTATGTGAAACGTACTAGTGCTGCTTCATCACCACACCAAAAAAAAAAGGTATCTATTTTTAGCTTGTAATATATTTTGTTGACAAAGAGCTACTAACATCCAGCATTTCTACTGGCCTAGTAGTTTCGAGCTGGGCTTTAAAATACTCTATGCAGTCTTTTAGAGTTGGTGTGTTGATGGAGCGACACAGGAATTAAAGGGGATGGGGGGATGAGGCAGAGAGGGGGGGATGAGGCAAAGAGAGAAAAGGAGCCAAAGGTGCTCTCTGAATTACAGTTTGATTTTTTCACTCCGACATGTTAAAAACCAGCTCATTCATAAGGGATGGAGCTCTTAAAAGAGCTGGGATTAAGTTGCTATTGTAGAAGTCTAAAGAAATAGAGCAGACTAGGGTTTCTTTTTTTTTCTTTTTTTTTTACATAATGTAAAGTACTTCATTCACAGAATATCAAAGTTGTTTTCCCTAGCAGGAAATTTGGAACTCCAGTAGTGTTTGCACAAGCATAACAATTTTAAATACAGCGTGGGACTCCAGAAAACCCTTTGCTTTTGTGTGTGATAAATCTGTCTTTTTAGAAGGTATGAGCTTCGCGGTTTCACTGACTTTTCAGTGGCTACAGGAATAGCTTCAAATGATGCAAGGCAAGTTCATTTTAGTATTTATCTCATCATAATCTACAAATATTTCACTTCTAGTCTTTCTTGTTCTGAGGGATCATCATAGCATGTCCTCACATTTACCTAAACTGGTAAAGAGTAGTAAAGATTGGTTTGAACAGGCTTATTTTTAACTGTTAGTTTTACTGAGTAATAACAGAAACAAGAAGCTGATATCAAAATACTGTTTCACAGATCAAGGATCCTTTTAATGACAGACATTTATTTACTGGCTTTACCTGTTTATTCAAGGAAAGTTGATCAGGTCTGTCAATTTTAAAGAGTGTCTTCTCCTAGGCAAAATGGAAACAAGCAGGCACAAGAACTGCATTGTTGGCCTAAGTATTCTTTAAGTAAAACATAATCAAACATTTTGAAAGACAGAGGATCAGACACTCTTTAAAGATTCCTTTAGGGCAACGATGACTCAAAATCCAAGCAATGTCAATTGGAAGCGTTTTTCAAATAAAATCTGGTTTTACAGCTTACTCATTCCCATCATCCGTAGAGAGACCCAGCAGAAGGCCTATCATTTAAGGTCTAGAATAAGGCTCTTAAAATTGGCTTATATTGGATCTAAGCAATACATAGCCTTGAACTTGTCCCAGTAGCACAGTTACACTTTAATTTCTTCTGCTGTAAACTGGTTCTCAGCCAAACACAGTTATTCAAAACAGGATCTAAACCCCTCTTTCCTTTGACCCGAGATTAAACCATGAGAGTTTTGCTTGTGCTTTATTTCTTCAGTATGTTTTCATTCCTCTGAAAAAATCAGCCAGGTTTCTGTGGAAGCTGAGCAAGTCCAGCAGTTTCTCTCAATCTGCAGATACACTTGACAAAAACTGTATTTTCCCTGTTGCCGAACTGTTTTATAGGAGTGCAGAGCACAGTATGTCTCTGAAGAACCAGTGGCCAACAGGAGCGCTCTTCCATTAGATTGATTCAGAAGCCCAGAGAAGCTACCAACTTGAGTTTTGAGGGGAATGTGGGAGCTGCAACATGCTTCTCAGCAACAAGACATCCCCTCTTTTTCTCTACTGCGGTTTTTACACAGCTTGAAAAGCAACTCTGGAAGCTGTTTCCCCACCACTGTCCTAACTTTTCATTCATCACTTGATAAACCCTTCAAGGAAGAGAAATAAAATACAAATTACTTTTGAAAGATCCATCAGTGACTGAACAGTACTATAGTGTGTTCCAAAGAAATAACATCCCCAGACAGTTTTGGGAGGCAAGTGCAGTGCTTGTGGGAGGGCTAATGCTTATTACAGGGAAAAAAAAAATGGTAAAATGGTGTAAATTCAAACAGGATGGGAAGCAGTGTGACATCCGAGCACAATTGTTATGGCAACTACACGTAAGAACTGCAGTTGCAAGGCATGCATCCAGGGCCCTACTCTAGCACTGCTTCTCATGTTTAGCAGTGCTTTACTCCACAAATCACTTGACTGGAACAGCAGCAGTTATTCATGTGATCTGGTGCAATTCAGGAGTAGTAAAGAAGCAGACTAGAACCTGTTATACTTTCATATTATGGAGAACAAGTATGTGTGTGTTCCTGCTAAGATCAGATGGTCTGCTCTGCCTACATAAATTTCCATTCTCTCATTCTTGTTACCATAGCAAAGTGATACATTTGATCACAGTTTGTAATAGTCTTTGGGTTTATCATTATGTCCCTTTTAAAAAAATCTGATTTATTTTATTCCCAAGAATGCTTCATCCCTCAAAAGGCTCGAAGTAAATGGGCATACTATACTCGGAATGAAACACAAACCTCAGCCTGAGAAATGAAAGTCTAGCTACTTCATCCAAACTCATCTTTGGTTGCTGTAATTTAAATTAGCCAAGTAATTTACGAATGCTGATACCACCCCTTCTTTGCTTTACAGTGTTTCCTTCTTCGCTTTAACCTTATGAGGAACTATGAATCAGTGCTTAGCAATTGGAAAGATGGTATATATGGAAGAATCAGGATCCAGTGATCTGTCACTGTATTTAATTACCTTGTGTATTCTGAGACTTTGCAGGGTTTCTTTCCCAGAGAGAAAGAGCGGACCTCAGAGCCATGGTCCAACTTTCTCTTCATCTGCAAGGCGAGGGAAAAGAGTAACAACATGGATTTAGTTATGTGACCAGCTTTACTTACACGTACTTCTGTAAAATTAATCCATTTTCACCTTTTACTTTAATATCAAATTTAAACAAAGTTGACATGCACAAGATGATTTAAAGCAACATTACAGTCTCCAGCTTCAACAATATCCGATACACTTTTGATACGATGCGAGTACATTTTATTGCTGTTTTAGGATCAAAAAACCTATTGGAATGGCATTCTTTTAATTTCCACATTTCAAATGTGAAAAAGTGCGCAGACCTCTGGGTCAGTTTGTATACAAAACTGTTCTCCCTCTATTCTCCTGAGAGGGGAGAGAAAGAACTAAACAAAGTCTTTTCATTCTTTGTGTTAAGGTTCCTTGGCAGGTCTCTCATGGAAATGGTTAAATTTTAGGCAGCCTATCTGCATAATAAATCAAATACTCATTTGAGGGCCTAAAGAAAAATAAATCCAAATGTATTTTTTCTTTTGTCTACAGTTTAATTTTGAAGTTGTACCTTGAAAAACATTTGTAAAACTGTCAGATTAACAGACACTTTTACAAGAAGGATAAGGATGAAAAACACTAAACCTCGGTCTTGGATGTCACCCGCAATTAGATATGATCAAAACCAAATAATGAGCAGGGCAGCTGCTAAAAGGAGAAGCCAGTCTGCAAAAATTTCCAAAGAGATGGAAACCAGTGAAAGCCATATTTATCCAGTCAGACAAATAAAGATTACTTTCTGCATACTTGGGTAATCTTTAACCACAGGCTTTTTGGACTCAATGTGACAAATGTATGCCAAATGCAATTTCTGAGCTTTTTGTTGGCTTTCTTTTTTTAAGATGTGATACACCAAAACACTTTAGCCAGCAAAAGAATGTTTACTGCTGTTTGCAACTGTGAGCTGCAAAATATATAAACTACTCGTATTACAAATCAGACTTTAGTTTGACCATTTGCTCCCCTTTTTTCAAAATTCCGCATTTTAGATACAGTTTAAAAGTTGGCATCTTTCTTACCTGACTGATTTGATAATTTTTTAGTGTTACATTATAACATAGTTACTTCACCATTTACTGTATGAGTCTACCTACCTAAAAACACACACACACAAAATCTCCCAGTGTGATTCTCTAAAGCTTATGGTCCATATACTTTTTGTTGTGATTTTTTTTCCCCCTCTCACTTTTAAAATACCTTTACAGCTTTCCCTAAAAAGAGTCACTGAAGGTCTTGTGTTGTGCTTCATTAACGATTACACAGGAAAGCTAAAGAAGGTTTACTAGTCTTGTTTTTGCAGCTACAGCTACGACACAACCAGAAGAGCTTGCCTCGTAGCTGTGTTTTCCTGCCCATGCCTCACATGGGACGTTCCGCAGCATTTCACCAGACAAGCATTCAGCCAGAACCACCCGGAGCGCAGCCAAACCACCAGCCTCACCCTCGCCGCTTCCCTACGCTCCGGGGAAGAGCAACCCCCTGCACTTCACCCAAGAAAACCAGTAGTAAGCATCACTGAAAAATAATGGATACCATCTTTTATCGCTGTGCTAGACAAGCTAGCTATGAAAATTACTGAAAGCACAAATAAGATGTTTGAACGTAAATTTCAGTATTTGATGAGATACTTTCCAGAAAGGACTTTTCTTCTTCAAGGAAAATCTTTATTTCCAGCTTGCCCTTCTGAGAGACTATCATCATCATATTCTTTTCCTGCTTCTTGGAAGACAGAGATACAGTTTTCCAAAAGCACACCTCAAAAATAAGAAGTACGAAGCCTGCAGTAGAATAGGCAGCTAGAGCGATTTACTCTTTTGCGTTAGGAGAGAAAAAACAATATGCGGTTCTCTATTCTGTTGCCTAATAATGATTTCACACATTTCTTTCGGTTGTGGGGTTTTTTTTTCCCCCCCCCTCAGGTATTTTAGGGAACTTTCTCGTGGGGTCCACCACACAGGCAGACTTTCAGCATCTCAAAAGGTGCTAAGTAAATACACGGTCGAAAATGTCGTTTACCACACGAAGAAGAAGATAAAACTTTCTCTACGGCAGAGAAATCTACCGACAAGATTTAGACCGTCACCGAGGTACCTGTGCAACCGAAAAACAGAAACCGCCGAGCAAACATCCCCGTAAATATTTAATCTGTCCCTAGGAAAACACAACTCCCTCAGACGGCGCTTATTTATCGATATCAATTGAGGTTGCAGCATATTTTCAAAGAAGGGACCAGGGCAGCAAACTGTACTGCGCATCGCCGCCCGCCCTCCGCCGCGCGCTGGCGGGGCTCCCCGGCCGCGCACTGCAGCTGCGGCTCCGCCGCGCGCCCGCGGAACACCCGCGCCCCGTCCCTTCCCTCCTTTCCCTTCCGCGGGCGCGCAGCCGCGGCGGGAGGGGGGGGGAAGGGGGGTGCGGCGGCCACTCACTTTGTAGAAGATCATCTTGAGGGTGCCGTAGAACCCCATGGTGTCGGCGCGCTTCCCCTTGCGCGGCTGCGGGGCGCCGCGGACCCGACGGCCGGGCAGGCGCTGGCAGTACAGCCCCTTCTCCGGCAGGTAGGTCACCGCCTCCCGCGCCGACATGCTCGGGCACGGCGGGCAGCGGCGGCGACGGCGGCGGCGCGGCGCGGCCCGGCTCGGCCCTGCCCTGCCCGCGCCGTGNACTGCGGGCTGCGCGGCCGTCAGGGAGCCCGCGGGCTCGGCGGCGGGGACAGCGCTGCGTGGGTCGGGGTTATTCCCACCGCCACCTTTCTGGGTTTTTTAATCTCTTCCCCCAGCGCTCCTCGGGCCTGCCCCCCAAGCCGCGCTCTATTCCCCCAGCGCCACACGCTTCACCGTTTTCCAAGCGGGAGCAAAACAAGCTCATTCCCACTAATGATAATTACACCGTCGCCCTCGGCGAGCCTGGCTGGACTCGTGCGTGACTGCACGCCCTGGACAGACGCAAATTAAGTCCTTCAAAAGTGCGGTTAATTTTAGAATAATTTGAAATACAATATAGTTTTGCCGGGGGGGGGGAAAAAAAATAAAATGTTGAAATACCCTCTATTGGCTAAACAATAGAATAAACGGGGTTTGAAGATTTAGGAGTTGGAAGACCCGAATCCAACAATTATGCAATACTCCGTAAAATACTAATTCCCGGCACAGCAGCAGTCAAAGCTGTAAAAACGCAGGAGCGGGTCGAGGGTTTCCCCAGAACGCAGGGCAGCCTTCCCCGCACCCGGGGCGGCCTGAGCGCACGTAACGCTCTCCCCTCCTGGGGAAATGACAGCCCTCCCTCCGGCAGCGCCGTGCCATCTTAGCTGGGTCTCCACGTCCTGCAAAGGATTCTCACCTGTATTTCGGTGAAAGCTTAAGGAAAGCCCTAGGTAATTACCTGCTAAAGAATGCTCTTTTCTCAGTCGTTTTCCTACTCTGTGCACCATCAACAAAATCTGTTCAATTCATCCTTACGGTTCGATTCAAGGGCACCGAAGTTCCTGACATACGGTTGAGCTCTCAGACGGGTACCTGCATACCTGCAACCAGCACGGCAGCTAGGCAGCTTTGGGTTTGGTTTTTTTTCCTGCCCCTAGTTTCTAAACAGACAACTCAACTAAAAGACTCTAGCTTCTATAATTTTTCTTTGTTTATTTCCCCCCTTCCCCCCCAAAAAAAAAAGTTTTCTGGGGAAGTTCAGAGCAGAGCAGCGCATACCTAGAACATGATCTGAAGCTGCAACGTTCCCCTATAATTTTCCCCAGGTGCTGTGGGAACTGCTCAGCAGCCCTCCAGACCAATGCACTTACTCAGAAGCAAACAGCCAGTTCCTGTTGACCTGAGAGGAAACCATCTTTATCACCCAAAGCAGTACAAAAAAAAAAGGGGAAAGCAAACCCCAGAACCAAAACCTCACATTTAAAGGAGTGGGATTACTTTCTGTAAAACCCATCTGCTTCTCCATTAGTACTTTAAAAAGACTCCTCATATGTATTGTTATTTCAAAATTGCTGTGTGCCAGGTGTTAGCACACCCAGATAAGGCAAAATCACTACCCCCATAGCACACAAAATCCTGCTTCTCTATGGTTTTACGGCTCTTCCATCACACACCGAGTCCTCGCAGTCTTTTTCGTCTCCCAGTGAAAATGGTTCTGCTCATCAAATCTTGGCATTTATGCCATTATCCATTAAACTGCAGTACTGTATATTTTATGAGAACAAAATGGTCTTGAGTTGACTTCATACCTCAGATATGAACAGAGCTGTACATATCCCAGGAGACTATTACTGTCTTCCGTTTCTAGCACATCACATGCAAAGGGGAAGGGGAAAAAAAACCCCCACAACATAGGCTGCATTTATACATTAAATAATCACAGGAAGCAAATTAATAATACCCAAATCATCAGAGAAAGAAAGAATTCAAACATTATAACTGTGGGGATTTAGAAGTACTTCATATATATATATGCATGCATAATGCCCTGTGATGTTCACAGCTATCTCTGCCCCTTCTCCAGGCTGTGAGTGCACTCAGTGCAGAGGGGCAGACAACGGCTACTCTTCCTCTAGCATCACAGTGGGCACTGGCAGGAAGTCCTCAGGCAAGAGCCTCTTCCCCAGCCCAAAGGCAACTATAACCTCATAGCATAACTAGATTTATGTTTTGAACAAAATGTGCTTCTGAGCTAGCAGTCAATGAGTTGAATAACAATTAGAAATTACTATTTTCCTCTTTTTTTTTGAGTACTGCTGTTGCCTTCTCTTTTGATAATGATTGGCAGATATTCTCTCACTGTGAAAAAACAACTTAACTGCTAATATCCTTGCCTCAGTGAGGACCCATGTAGTAACCTCAACAATCATTTCCTAGTAGTAAAAAACTTTGTGTACCAAGTATTTATTCTGCATAAAAGGTTTGGGGCTTTTCCTAATTTTAGACACAAATACCACAGGCAGATTTTGACATGTGAATGGTGACTGTCTTTTATCTAGCAGTCTGCCTTTCTCAGAGCAAGAGACAAAAACCGTGTATGAATATGGCTCTGGCTCTCACTTATTTAGTATTTTCCTCTATAGTGGTACCACTTTTGATTCTCAACAAACACAGAATCAACCTCTCAACCTCAAATTAAGTCTGACAGTCTCTGGATAGTTGCAAGACTACTCTACTTGGGTGTCTGCTGTTCCCCAAAATGCCTAACCCACAGCCTGGGCTCTCCGTGGTCCATGGAGAGGAACATGCTCCACCAGAGGCTGAGGACACCTACTGTTAGGCTCTCCATCTAAATTTCTTTCTAGAAAGGGCTTTCTCTCTCTCCCTTGACTTTGAGAACTCTTCTGTCCTTGGAGAAGTTTAGTGACCCAACGGTAAGAAATTGCTTAAGGCTTTGCAGAGTAGTGGGAAACTGCCCAACCTGGGAAGACCAAGAAGCACCGCAGGTCCTTCAGTTTCAACTCTGCGCCTTCCTGGAAAACACAACTGGGGTCGAGTAAGACCCCAAACCCCTCAGATGCTTTTGCGAGCCTGACAGCAAGGAGCAGAGATGATGCATTTGTTTACATCTCTACTGACATCTGCAATAATATTTATTGCAGTAACTTCATATGCTGTAAGAATATTTAGTGGTATAAAGCAAATGCTCATCAGAAACACTGAGGAAGACTGTAGTTTCTGAAACAATGTTAAGAGAAAAATCAAAAGCTGCCATGTTTCTTTCTCTATTTGCTATATATATTCAACTTCAAAGGCTGGTTTTACTTTGTTTAAGCTGAAGTTCAAGTTTTCAAAACCACAAACAGCATACAATTCATGACCTTTAGAAAAATGTCTACACCAAAATGACATAGTTTTCAGTGGACACAAGTCCAATCTTATTTCCCGTCAGTACTGCCAGCTCTTAATTAATAAAAATTCACACCATCCAATTCTTTTCCTGTTGGCAACATTTCTAGCACCTTTACCAGTTTGTCATGTGGCATGCTGTAATTAAGACCGTCTATTACTTCTAATGAAAGACTAGAATGAATTACAGAAATCACCCGCAGAGCTATATAATCCCCCGAAGAACAGAGATTACAGTGCAACAGACCAAAGAAACAACATTTTTGGTCTTTTTAGTTGGAGAAACGTTTTTGAGAGGAGAGACCACAGGATGGTCTGGCTGTGGTAATGGCCAGTCAGCAGTTTGCAAGTACACTGGTGCTTAAACCGTGGCATGCAAAAACTGTAATTGGCATTTCACATACGCATATGTGCGTTAGGAGCATAATGTGTGCAGGAGGAACTGTGGAGCAATATGGTTTGGTATCTCCATTAATATTGGTAAATGCATCATTCAAGACGGTGCCAGAAGGGATTCTGTGCAGCCGCACATTTAGCAGACGTTGAGCAGGCTGACTCCTTTAGAAACATTTCAGAGGGATTTCTGTGTGTTGTCTAATAGAACTGCTGGGTGTTTTATTTTCCACCCAGGAAACCAAACACTCTAATCAAGTGGGGTCAAATCCTTAGCTGCACAAGATTTACCCTGGAGACAGCAAAGACAACCCAGGAAGGAGAATTAAATTTAGTTATTTTCCCTTTTCTCAAATTTGTACCTGTTTAGGTTTTAAACACTTCCCTTCTGCTTGGTAATCTAGTTTGGGCAGCTGCGACAGCCAGCACTTTGTCTTCCATATTTGACCTCTTCATCCATCCACATACTTCATTTAATTTGCCAAATGCTCCCATTCAGGCAGGAATCTGGGCCCACAGAGTGGTACTTCTGCCATCTGCTTTAGACATTTAACTACAGCTTAGCACACCTACATTTAGGAGCCTAAGTTCCCCATTCAGTCAATGAGAAAGGCAGATGCTAGCATTCCACTTGTATAAAGTCTCAGACGGAGGAAAAAAAGCCCTTATGATAGCAAATGTTAACACGTTCCAAACTAATTTACAGCAGGCCTTTCCTCTACAAAAGGGCATTGCTATTACGAAGTCAGATCTTTTTCTTTTTGAACATATTATGAAGTTAAACAAATGACCCACTGGGATCTTAAATATCCCATGTTCTCATGGTTTCTCCTGGTTCAGCTTGGGCTAGGCAACAACTTTAAGGCTTTCACTAATTTGAGATTTATAAGCATGCATCCTAGGTGCTGAGCTGGAGCAATTTTTTAGGTAAATTTACCTGTGAGCAGGGCAAGACAAAATTTTAGGAGACTGACCAATTAAGGAAAAATGATATTTGGATAACAAGAGCACGGCGTAATGCTGCACCATATCACACAGGTGTAATGGTGCATTTGTGTAGAATATAGAGTTAGTATTGATGCCACAGAACAGACTTGAAGAAATAGAAGTGCACCAGTTTGTGACCAACAGCTGCTATGCTCTGAGTATGACAGAAGAAGAAGGGCAACTTGGCTCCCTGGAAACAGTTTAGATGGAGTAACTTCTACTCAATCTTCTTGTAACACCTGCATCAGGCTTAGACAAGACTATTCCAAGCATGTTTGCCTCAACAGGGTCACAGAAAGAAAAGTAAGCTTATGATCTTGTGTAGCACAAGTCAAACACAATCCTGCACTGATTACCAAATGCATCTTACCCATCAATGACACGTTTCTGCAGTATTGATGAGCTTCAGGATTGGAATGAAGTTAGGGAAAGCAACAGGAACTCTGTAATGGGAGGAGGGACACACAGAGGCACTACAGTAAATTGCAGAGTCTTCTAAAGCTGACTTCAGTGGATGCAGAATACATATTACAAAGTATGACAGGTACTACTGCATTGTTTTACTGATGGTATAATGTTTCTTAGCAAAGCATTTTGAACACTGCTTTCAAACTGACATTTCCCACATATAATCATCCTCTATTTCCATGCAAACTAAGGTATTGTAGTTAAACAAAATTTGTGGATAGCCTCTAAGTTTTGATATTGTGGGGAAGGAAATGGCATAGATAGCATCCGAAAAATGAGATTAATGTTGTTAATAAATCCTGATTTTATTAGAATAGTATGACCTTTGATTATGAACACCATTCTTAAAGGTAGCAGAGATTGCCCATAAACAATTATAACATTTGCCTTAAACAAATACAAAAGTACTAAGTTATATTGTTTAAATAGTTTTGAAAATAATTATGCATGAAGTATATATAATAGACTTCAGTGCTGGATATTTAGAATAAACTTCAAACTATGTTTTAAGAACAGGGAGACTGCAAAGCCAGGCTTAATGTGATACAGCCTCACGGTGTCTTCATCAGAGCAGAACTTCCCTCTGAAGGTCATATTTCCTGTCCTCTTTGTTGGTTGCCTATAGTTGGGCACAGAACTTGCAACATATGTTCTGATGCTTAGGTTATTTTAAAGGAGTAGAGCCAAAGCCCTCACGCACCCGTTTATGAAGGGAACAGTTCCATGTGCTGTTTCTGGGTGGCAACGCCAGCTTAAAGATGTCCTCGTCTCACCTGCTCGTTCCATTCCCCAAATGGCTCTCACCCTTATTTCTGCAGGAACGAGCATCTGTAGAAACGCTCTATGAACCTGATTCATTCACTGACGTGGGGTGAGGAGAAACAGTTTAAAGTTTTTTTCCTTTGGGGTTTTGTTTAGTTTTGTTTTCTTAGAACCAGTTACTGGTTTAATTTTCCACCTTCAAAAACAACTGAGCCAGCAGAAGCAAATGAGCAATTCACAGACAAGGTACAAACTTTTCGAGCCAGCTACACCACCGAGAAAAAGGTATGAGGAACTGTGATCTGAGTGTCCCATGCAGAGAGCATAAGCCTATTATTTACACCGAGAGGCATCACTCTGTCAGCTACAGTCTGATGTGCATTTAAGCCAGTACAGCCACTGAAAAGAAAAATAAAGCAGTTCCTGTACCAGCTGCCCCTGGCCATTCATTTCTACACTTGTGTCACCTCAGATGTGCCACCGCAGCCTTCATTGATGGCTGTATGGTCATCTGAGGCGGCAACTGACCTAGGGACACTTTTTTTTTGCTGGGCTGTTTTTCAGCCAGGTCATTCCCCACCTTCCTCACTGCATGGCCACACAGATGTTTGTGCCAGCATAGCAAGAGGTGCAACCTGGTCTCCTTTCTAACTTCCCCACGCTCTTCTCAGCTTCCTTAAATGCTTGCCAAACTACAGCCTTAGGTGAAATGGCAAGGAACTGGGGCTTAAGCTTATTTGTCCCACCCCAGGGGGCTGTATTATTACCACAGAATAAATTATTTGCACTAAAAAACATACTTAAGTCTCTGTCAAATGAAAATGGACACTTAAATACTAAAGTTTTACCATAAAACAAGCACAACAAGGTGAACCACAGGCGGGGGGTATAATGTCAACCTTCCTTAAACACGTCATGTTTAAACTGCAGGGAGCCTGTCTCATTAGAACTGTACATTATTTCACTAAAACAAAACAAAACAAAACATTTTCTTCCCAAGGCATTTTTTTTCTTTCTTGTTAAAGAAAAAGATAAATGAAGACAAAAATATCAGTGGAACTAGGCTTCACGTTGCTTTTTAATTCCATGTGACAGTAACCACATGCAAGTCTCCTACAGAGAAATCTTGTATGGTTTGTTTTAAAACTAGGAATATTATATTATAATAAACATTTTTATATTGAATATTCATAAGATGCAGAGTTAAGGTTGCTAATGCAACCTGCACTTTCACGTACTTGACTGCTTTCTTTGCATCAGGAACATTATGAGTTGCTTTTTTGTGTTTTGTTTCTACACAGTATTGTTACATTATTCATTTTTCAAGGGAAGTAGACAGTTTTCCATATAATGCATCTTGCAAAACATTCACAGCAGCACATCTTCCTAAGAACCGCATCTCCATTCATTGTGCTCCTATTAAAGTTAACTGTAATCTATTTATTATATCATTAAACTTAATATATTGTAAGATGAATTCTATTTATAGATACGGTAATAGCTGTGCTAATCACTCAAGTTCACATTGAACAGGCCCATGCTTCTGAGACACAGCAGCAATTGCTTCAGAGACCAAAGTACATTCCTAAATTTCCATTGTAAGAGATGACCTTGCGTGCTACGTCCTGCCAGGTCACAGGGCCAGCCAGCCTGGTGTCACCCACGCTTGCTCTGTGGAGGAAGCTGGCACCACGCATCCCACCTGGATTCCTCGCTTGGCCCGCTCTTCTCCCAGATATCCTAACACACCACAGAAGCCAAGGGCAGTGGCTGCTATGCCAGCAGCCTGACGCCTCTTGGGCACAGGGCATTTGGTTTGGGGCAGTACAAAGATAGCGGTCCACTCTTTGGGCATTTATGTAGTTGCTTTCTAAAATAACACCCCATGGCTCCATTTTTGGTAATTTTATGCTATATTCTTGTGATAGCCATTCTACAGATTCTGCCTGTGACATAGTCCATAGAGGCAGAAAAACACATACTCAAGACTGTTCTTAAATCCTGCCTTAAGTGCACAAAGCACAAGTCGTCCTTGCCGCGTAACAGATGACAACCACAATACCAAAAAAACCTCAAAAACTCTAATAGGGATCACTTGTTTTCCAATATTTCAACTATAGATGTGAGTTGGGTTTAATTACATTGACAGGAGTGTTTCCAAATTGGCAATACATGTATTTCTGTCTTTGAATACCAGTGGTCAAACTGTTTACACTCAAATATAAGCAGATTGAGGAATTACCTTTGTACAGAAAAAGAAGTCTGCTTGCATTTGGAAGGCTTTCCAAAAACATCTGTCCTTTGCACTGAATACAAATAGAGCATGAGAATCTACTGCCTGTCTTCTGTTAAGTTTTCCATTTTTATTTTCTCTGGAGGTAGCTTAATTTTGATTACCAAGATAACTGCTTATTTATCTGGCATAACCTATAAAAATCTGTTTAGAAAATAGTTTGTGTCTCTCATTTGTAGTTCGTGAGAATGATAAGGGTGAGCCTTTAGGCTGCAGACAGAAGAACTTCTGGAATTATGGATTATACCGTAAGAATTTAGGAACAATTTGAAGAAAACACTATTAAAAATGTCAAATCTGTCTTCCTACCTTTGTTACCTAAAGAGAGTATAAAGGTTACAAAATCAAGCAGTCAAAGCAGTTTGAAATGACAGGCATAAGATGCTATTACTCCTCAAAAGCTGCTTACCCAGACCGCCCTGTGCACGGTGCATACTAAACAAGACACAGATTCTGTGGCAAAAACAGTGTCTGAGGTTGTAATTTAAGATACATCATTACCCGTTTGTGCACATGCATCAAGTTTGCAAAGGCAAACTTGAGAATGTTTTAGGCATGGCATCCTGGCAGGATTTTATAATGTCAAAGGAATTAAGTTTTCCTACCATCATGTGTTTGGTGTGCCAGTAGCATGGAACAGCCTGAGTCCCCATGTGATACCTCACCACTGCAGGGAACCAGCAGTGAGGAATATGGCAGGATGCCACCCTTGGTACAACAGCACTACAGGAAGGCAAAACATGACATGCCACCAAGTTTCAGGGCAGTCTGCTCACAGCAGCAGCATAGGACACATGAATTTCAGCTTTGGAGAGGAGTTTCTTCTGTCAAATGTGTATAAATCTGGGCTCTTCTCCCATTCCTTCTTCATCTCTACTTATCACTAGCCCAAAGGTCCTCCATTCCCCTGCCCTTTGCTCCCTGTATCAATCTCGACAGATTGATGTCCTACCTTATTACTCCTTTCCTTTTCCATCCTCTTTCATGTTTTTTCCTTCCCTGGAATTCAGGGGAAACATTTTTCTATACAACGTCCAAGCATCAGCAAGAGGTGTGTGTCTGGACTGAAGGACTTAGAGGATATGTGGAGTTTTTTACTCCATACATACTGCAAACACATCTGCAGAGCAGCTGGAATTAGCCAGTACAGGGAAGATGCAGTTCTACACATGTTGCCTTCAGCTACAGTATGCTCGGTGAGTCCAGGGGAAGGGTGCAGGTCAGTCTGGTCAGTGATATGACCTGGTGTGACAGAGACTCCTCACAGCCGAAAGAGCAAATGGTCATTTTTTCTGTGACACACACTGCCCCACCAGTAAGGGACAGCAGTTGTTATAAAGGGAACAATTACACATTATACCTGCTTGATCCAGCTTCCTTCTCTCACCACAAGGCAGAGCAGAGAAGATTTTCACGTCTTCCACAAACCTTCATGATTTATTGCCATGACAACTCTACCCTCTCCAGAGGCCTTGGGAAGCCACCAGGATGGGAGCTGGTTTCTCCTCAATACATTCTTCCCACCGCAGGGGAATCAATGCCAAACCTTTGCACAGCAGAAAGGAATGCCAGGCATGCCGGGGTCACACCATATGCTTTGAAGCCTTGCTAACCCACTGTCATTAACCTTATGCTGTGCAATTTCATGTCAAAAGGGGCTACAGGCGGAACAAGTAGGCCAGCAAACCTGCTCTATCTAAACAAACTCTTCCCTGAACAGGTGCTTCCAGTCTAGAGAACATACAAAAAAGCTTGACTGCCTCTACAAGAAACCTAGCCCCGCATAATTTAGGTTAAATAGTCCCTCATCTGGACAAGAGGGACTGTTAATCAGGTTTTTTTACACCGAATCTTGCATTATTTAGGTAAGGCTGGGGATTGACAGCTCTAATACATTCAAGCCCAGAACTGGTATTTGTAACAGAGAGCTCTCATAGAATGCAAAAAGTATGAAATGATGTGGCACGTTTCACAGTATTTCAGAGATATTTTCAAACAGTGCTACCTACATGAAACCTAAGAACCACCGCATAAAAAACAAAATGGCCATACCTGTCTACTATTTTGTCTAAGCTTCTTTTGGGAAACCACTTTGTTCAGTAAAAGCTTATGCTCCCTTTATCAAGCTATCATATGTAGACTTGAATTACTATCACACCCCCTCTCCCCATCCCCCGTTTCTACCTTCAAGGAAAACTGTATATTGCAACTGTTACATAACCTCAGACATCACATATTTAACAATTTCCACCAAATTTCTGTTAGCTTGACAGTTCAGTGGGATACAACTGATGCATTCCCTAAACCAAACCATTCACTGTGGCATAAACAGCAAGTCAGTTATCTAAATTCCTGGGGTTTGAAACTTATAATTTCTTTATTTATAGACACGACAGAGGAAATTAGAGATTTCAGAAATTTCTGGCTTGCCATTCCATTCACTTGTAGCCGCAAAATTAGATGGCAATCATGGCTTTAAAGTTTGTAATGTTATGGAGATTATCTTAGTTTTCCACAAATCCAATTACTGAAGGAAACACAGTCAATCTAATGTTGCTGATTTGCCAAAAAGTTCAAACCAGTAAATACTAAAAAGCAGAACATCTAGGAATAGTCCTAATAACCAATATGAATGGCTGTATGGAGAAGTTTATTCTTTGCATCTTAAACTATTTTAATATTCTAGAAAGATGCAAAACATTACAAACTATTATTTGAAATTAGTACATAAGAAGAGGGGTTAAAGCTGCTGCATTAAAGCTTGAACAAATGTATGTTCAATTCCTATTCCTTCTCTTTTGCTGAAAGCAACTGCTAAAGCATATTATTAGCTGCAACATTGCAAAAGTGGTGCCAGTGATGTTCTGACAAATCTCATAGGCTCTTTTTTGCCCACTTTCCCTTTATGATCATATTCAATCTCTAATATTCAATCAGTGCCAAATTGGCTGATGTATGCCAATCTTTCTCACAGCAATGGAAAAAGAAATCCTGCTACACATCGTAGGCCTGCCGATGTGACAGGGAGAGACTGAATGGAAGCAGGAAAGGGAAGCAGGAGGGAGGAGTATGAAAGCACCAGCCTGCAGTCTGGTATTTAGCAGAAGTCTCAGTTTTCTGATCAGAATGTTGGCAAAAACTGAAGCACAGACTACCATTAGGTTCCTTGTAATTTAACCTCCAAGGCAAGCTTAGAGCTTCGCACATCGTGTGGTCTCTTCCCTTTATTTTAATTCCATATGCAGAACAAAACAGTGCCTATACAACTGGCCAGATCTGAATAATCCCCATTGTCCTGTCTGCCTCCAACAAAAGGTGCTACAAAAGGCACTGACCAGATCATTCCCTTATCAACCTAAATTTAAATTTCTATGCAGTTATTTAAATAGAGTCCCAGTTGTCAGACAAATTCTCCCTTGGGACAATATTTGAAAATGTTCATTCTTGTCCCTTTTAAAATCATAGACAATGTTTAGGAATAGTTGATTAAGAGGAAAATTCTGGGAAGAACTCATTTGCTGCTTGTATAAATATATTTCCTCATTAAAATTTGATAAAAACAGTCTTAATGAAACACTACAACCTCATTCATGCTTTTGAATAAAGTGATTTAAATTGGCAGGAATAAAGTTTAAATACACTTCTTCCCAGCTAACTGTCGACAGCTTTTTTACGGCCTGCAGGGACAGGTATGACTCATGCCTACCCTGTTCTTCAAAACCTATTTTAAAATGCAGATTTTTCTCCACTGGTCTATTGTGCTTTGCAAGTAACTGCAAACTGAAAGAGACTAAAATTAGAAGGCAGACCACTATCACCAGAGGGATTAGAAACTCCTAAGCTATGTTGATTTAAAAAGCTGAATTGGTTGACCAATACCAAAGACTCTCTTATGTTGGTTCCTACTAGATTTCTGGCAAACTTCATTCAAAGTCTCTCCTGGTTACAAATTATTTGAAATCCCTGTGTTTGGGAACAGCAGGCGGTCTCAGTATTTGCACCAAACGTTGCACTGAGCAATCTTCCTATTCTCTGGTAGGAAAGACTTAAAAAAAAAAAAAAAAAAGTGGTGTTCACCCTACCTAAGTAAGTTGGGATGAGAACACTACCTGGTCACAAGTCGTCTGGCAAAGGTTTGGGGTTTTTTTTAAACCAACTGCAGAAACAGTCTTTTCACTTGCCTTATGAAAAGTATGCTAATGTTTACCGATTCTGCAACACAAAGTAAGCTTGGTAGAAAGCTAATTTAAGACGGAATTCAACAGCCTCAAGTTTAGACTGAGCAATCAACCTGTCAAGGAAAATACAGCGGGACACAGTATGGCCCTGTAATTCAGAGTGGCATTTTTAGGTACTGCAGACTACTAGGTTAAAAGTTAAAACAATAAGATACATTTCAACAATAAGATAGGGATGTGAAGGCACTCCTTATCAGTACAGTCCTTCAAAGAATCCTCTGAAATCTTCTTCCTTTTAGACGGACAAGCCTCCAATCTGTGGCAAGATATGTGGGCTCCTCAGCAGTGAAGAGTGCAGCAGTGTGCTCTCAGAGTAGTCTCTCATTAACCAGAAAATCTGAATATGCTTCGTGCTTCTTTACGTAAAACACAGAGGGAAAAATCGCTAAGTACTTAATTTGCTCTATCACTGATGAAAGTTAAACGTCTCTGAGCAGGTGAGGACATCATGAAGAAAGAACATTTACTTTAACTAGGGTTCGTTCACTTTCCTGTTCATGATAACTAGTAACATTACTGTATTACTTGTATCTAGTTTAAGAATGGATTTTTTTTTTTTCCTTTCACAGCAGGTAGACAGTTGGTTGTTTTGTGTCATGCTCTGAAAAGAGCTAGAGAAATGTGAGTAGCGAGCTGGGCTAGCTGTTCTGTACTACACGCTAAATGTTGGAAAGAGAAAAGAGGAAGACTCAGCCAGAACCTGCATTGATCTAAAGCATGGGTCAACAGTTCCAAGACACGGAAAATCCAATTCATTTCCCATTTCCAAGTTCCAAGGGACATCTATTACAATCTAAAAGGTATCTGTTTTGAAGAGCTGTAATCCTAAAGCTGTTCTCTAAGCAGAAACACTGTACACTAAGGTTAAAGAGATGGCTGTAGCAAAAGAAATCTCATCTGAGAAAAACAACAACAAAGTGAGAAACAATCATAATACCTCCCCCATCCCCACAAAAACTATACTTTTTGTTGCAATAGAAAGTGGAACTCAAAAGCTCAGCAGATGCCCAAGTATGAGAACAGAAGTACTAGCCTGAGGAGCAGTCATAATGCCTATGAGATCAACCAGCAGGCCAAATCCAATCCTCTTTTGGAAGGCTATTTTCTTTATCTGCATCTGCCAGTTATTGTTTATCTAGTTTTATATCTACCTAAATATGCAAATAAGTAAGCCAAGTGTCTTCAACTCATGAGGAGAATTTGTGCTCACAGATACATCATACCTACAAAGATCTCAATGAGTGGTTCAAATACAGTTAATCTTTTCTCTCTAGTTGAGGCACTGTCAGACTTGGCACTCGATGAATCAGACCATGTAACTAGTCTCCTAACAAGAACCTAATGCATGCAACTAGCCAGCTCATGGTAGAAGAAGTTTTTTGAGGTCAGTTTGAAATTAGACAGACAAAGGTGCTGCAGTGTCATCCAGCTGTGCCCCTGTCACCTATCTAGCTTATAGCTTTGAATAGGAACACCTATATCTGAACAAACCCAGTCCTGCCAAATGAAAACCTCAGCCTGAAAGAAATTATCAACTGATTCCTCCCAGACAACACAAGAATTTCAGGAATGCAAATTAACCACTTTATGTCCCTGACAGGTCTTTCTAAACCCTCTACCAGTTCTTCCAGCTTTTGATCTCCCCAAAACAAAACCACAGTTCTCAGAAATACTCTGGAAGAGCACATGGCTAAGAAAAAATTTCCCAGAGCTCAGATGTTAAGCCTGTCTCCTCCCAGCATTAGTGTCTTCAAAATGTTTTTAAATGAAAGGAAAAAGAGGAGCAGCTTGCAGTAGTTTCCATATAATGAAATTATACAACCTTTTATCTTTATGGATGCCAGCATAGAGTTCCTTTTTAGGCCTTTGGGAGTAAGGTGAGAATTTTATCTTGATTTGCATTAAACCAGTAACAGAATTGAGTGTATTTGCTTCTTCACGTTAAACTAATTTTAAGGAGCTCCTAATACATTTGTTAGCACTTTAGGGGAGTGATCTCGAAGCTGGAAAGGAACAGATAGCTCCATGTGTATAATAAGGGCTTGTCAAATAATATCCATACTCCTTGTAACAAGATCACCCTTTCAAAGTAAGAACTACTTCAGAGATATGGTTGAGACCCAGCTCAGTGGGACCAAATAGTGCCAAAGGTCCACAAACTGAGGCTTAACTAACCTAAAAGAAAAAAGGACAAAAAACTTGGCTAGGAATCAGACTGTTTCTTCTTATTGGCATTTCCACCTTTTGGTTGTAAAGAAACCCTGGGGCAATGGCTGGGAACAGCAAGTCTACAAGTTCACAACCTCCATATCAATGCCTATACAGACCAGAGGATGACTTTAGATTACATCAATAGAAATCTGCACTTGACAAAGAAATAAGTCTTTTAGAAGAGGAGGATACAGTGATTTTCCCAGTTCAAAACCTATTTTCAAATCTATGGGAAGATGACTCCTTCACTTGGGCCACAACAAGCCCCAGCAGCGCTACAGGCTTGGGGAGGAGTGGCTGGAAAGCTGCCAGGCAGAGAGGGACCTGGCAGTGTTGAGTGACAGCGGCTCAACATGAGCCAGCAGAGTGCCCAGGTGGCCAAGAAGGCCAATAGCATCCTAGCCTGTATCAGGAACAGTGTTGTCAGCAGCAGCAGGGAGGTGATCATTCCACTGTACTCAGCTTTGGTGAGGCTGCACCTTGAACACTAGTGTTCAGTTTTGGGCCCCTCTCTACAAGAAGGACATTGAGATGCTGGAGAGGATCCAGGGGCAGGCTATCAAGCTAGTAAAGGATTTGGAGCACATCTCCTAGGCAGAACAGCTGAGGAATCTGGGGCTGTTTAGCCTGGAGAAAAGAAGGCTCAGGGAAGACCTTATCACTCTCTACAGCTACCTGAAGGAAGTTGTAGCAAGGCAGGGGGTCAGTCCCTAGTGACACTAGTGTCACTCCCTAGTGACAAGCAATAGAACAAGAGGAAATGGCTTCAAGTTCCAGGGGGAGGTTCAGGCTTGATATGAGGAGGAATTTCTTCACTGAACAGGTTGTCAGGCGTTGGAACAGGAGGTGGTGGAGTCACCGTCCCTGAAGGTTTTTAAGAGACGGCTGGATGTCTTAACAAAATGGTCTAGTGGTTGATAGGGCTGTGACAAAGATCTTAAAGGTCTTTTCCAGCCAAAACGATTCTATGGTTCTATGACCACTGACAAACATGTTTTACATTAAGAACAATCCCAGGACAGAGATCCATCTACTCCAGAAACATTCCTCATGCCTATTGCTATCTCCTTCTAATGAAATGCACACAGCCCTCTACAGATTTCCTTCACTCTAAAACTGTATGCCTTTCATAAGCTTTTCTGAAACAAACTAATTAAAAACAACTTTTGACATAGAAAGCCATGGGCATATCCTCTTCTGGATATAGCTGTACCAGAAGAGGTTACACTTCCCTCTTAACCTATTTTAGTCAGTGAGTTAAGTTGGCTCATACAACTATATACAGTAGCAGATGTTTGGCAATAAATGCACTTTTTTTCTCCTTAAACAGGCTAAGAAGTGATGACATGAGCAGCCCAAGTGGCAGATCTGAAACAGCAGAAGTCTGCTGGCAGGATGCATGACAAATACCTGCAAGTAGCCTGAAGGGTAGCAGTTTATTCAGCCAACATAGCTGAGTTGGAAGATGACATGTTCACAGTACCAACTGGTCAGACTCATAGAAACCAAAACACATTGGATTCCCTATTGATAGGATAAGTGATCCGTATTCAATGGGAACTCATAGTACTGCCAGGATTTGAACCATGACCTTATAAACTCATATTACTGCTGGTTTAACCATTAAAACCTCCTGAATCCGATACCTGCTGAGTGGTATATCTTTCAAGAGTGGCTTTCTTTAAGGAATTCTAGAGGTAAATTGACTTAATACAAAATCAAGAGACCTGTTGTAAAATTTAGTTGTGTTTGCTATCCACTGTTGCAGTTACAGGGCCTTCTTTTTCTTTACTGGTGGTCCCAGCTCATTCACACACGCACACACAAGAAAAACCTCCACACTATTGTGTGATGGGGCAGGCCAAGTCATCTGTTTCACAAGTTTTTGAACAGATAGATACACAGACAGCAATGCTAAAAGACATTTCATTTATTTATTTCTGAAGACAACTTAGTTGAGTAAACAAGCGTGCTACTTCTGGCTGGGCTAGACTTAGTTTTCTTCACAGTAGCTAGTATGGAGCTGTGTTTTGAATTTCTGCCTGAAACAGTGTTGATAAAACAGAGATGCTTTAGTTAATGCTGAGCAGCATTTACACAGACTTGAGGCCTTTTCTGCTCCTCACATGACCCCACCAGTGAGTGGGCTGGGGGTGCACAAGTTGGGAGGGGACACAGAGGACATCTGAGCCCCACTGACCAAAGAGATATCCCTGACCACATGGTACCATGCTCAGTACACACAGCTAGGGAAAGGGGGAGACATTAAGAGTGATGAGGTTTGTCTCCCCAAGTATCTGTTATGTGTGATGGAGCTCTGCTGTTCTGGAGTTGGCTGAGCACCTGCTTGCCCATAGGAAGTGGTGAGTGGATTCCTTGGTTTGCTTTGCTTGTGTGCATGGTCTTTTCTTTATCCATTAAACCGGCTATATGTTAGCCCAGGAGTATTCTCACTTTTACCCTTCTGATTCTCTCCTCCATCGCACTAGGGTGAGGGAGAGTGAACAAGTGGCTGCACAGTGCTGAGTTGATAGCCAAGGGTAAACCACAACAAACAGCAATTCACAAGATTATTTTAGTACAGAGCTCTTGCTCCTGCTACATCAATGCCAAGAGAGCCTCCTCTAAGACTGCAACTACCCTCCATGCTGACGCAGTTCCATTACTTGTGCTGTACCAGTGGAAGGGGTGCCCATCGTGCCCCAGGTAGTAACAGCCTTGCTTTTTGTCTGTCACTCTTTCCTCTGCGGCCCCTGCACCCACTAGCAAAGCAGCTCTCACACCAACAGCCCAGCCTAATCCACTCCATCCAAACAATGCAGGTTTGCAGAGCCTTACTATTTAAGATAGCCATTTTATTTTGACACACAACTTTGCCAGCAGATTTGAGAGGGCATTTGCCTTAAACAAAGGGTTTGTGCTGAGTTTATCAAGACAAACAATCAAGACAAAACATCTGTTTATCAATAACTGCAACAGTGTAAACTAAGCCCCTGGACTTTGCAGAGACATGGCTGTGGAACATGAGCATATTCCTTCTACCAGTTGCACTGTGGAAGCAGAGTGCCCACCAACAGCTGGGAAAAACAGTATTGGGAACTGCTACAACTTAAGACTGGATCAGATTTCTTTGCCAACAAAAGTGCTCTTCACTCAGTCTAGCCATTACCAAATGAAGGGTTTGGTTAGCTGCAAATATCAAGTAAAAATTGTGATATTTCAAGGCACAACATCTTATGGCTACAGCAGCAAAGCTATTACACAAATGATCATCACTTCTATGGAAAGTAATCCGGCAGAAGTAACCACATTCACTTTTCTTTAGCCAGAAAATGTCTGTATATTATCACAAAGGCATATTAATAATACATGTGATTTGTCTGTAGACGTATAAGCTGTCACAAATTACTTCTGAATGGATAATGAAGAATAATATGGTAAGTAGTAAGTAGACTTTGTCAATAATGCTTAAACTGTGCCCTCCCACCCCAACCGCCCCCCAGACTTTGACAAAACCTAATTTGCTTACAAAAGTTTAGGATATCTACCAACTGACTTGAAGGACACCTTTAAAGGCTTTATCTGCAATCTCTTTAAGAAATCCACTCAGGTACAGAAATCTGCAATATGAAAAAAATCCTGGGAGGGAGAGTTCAAATACACAAAAAAGCACAAAGTCAAAGACGGTACAAAGAATTTATGACCTTCTCTCTCTGTATATATTTTTTCTAAAACCCTTGTTTGAATACTTGATCTTCTTTTTGGTTTAGTGTTTTGGTTTTTTTTTTTTCCCCACTTAAAAAAAATAAAAACTCGTTCACTGGTAAATAAAGAGAGCAGGCAATCCCGCTCCCATCTATTTTAGTGAAGTCATAACAAAAAAACACAAAAGACACAGCAGACGTGAAAGACTATTACCTATTTGAACACAGCAGACTTCTTTGTATGCTCCTTTAAGTTGTAAAAGCATGGACTTCTTAAAACATGGTATACTTTCCTTGAATTAAAAAAGCCCCTCTTACCTCATAACCAGTTTTTCTTCCATTTTTGCTAAGATCAGTTTGTTGCACCAAGATGTGTGCAAAAGGCAACTTATACAAATATTTTAATGTACAATCCTCAAGGTAGTAATTACACAAGTAACTTTACAATAGAAAGTGACTGTTTATAATCAGAATCCAGAATTTTATGTTAGTATTTAAACAATATTTAAGAGTTCTATCACAAAGAAACATAACACATCAACCTCAGCTAGTAGTCAGTGACAGCTATTTTTTCTTGTATATTTGGAAAAAAAAAATAAGAATCACTCTTTGCATTTTAATATTTCTTTGCTTTTAAGAGTAAATTTCTGTACTTATTGTTAACTTGTATCACATCTGAATTCAGCCATCATTATTTAGGTCTTTTTAGTTCCAAAAATGGATGGGAACTTCATTCTCAGAAGACCAAAAGCCATAAAGACAACACACAAAGAACTGGTAATGTAATGGAGCACATAACAAGAGTCTAAGTCTGAAGTTCAGTATGAGCTTCTCTCTGTTATCAGTGCATGATAATTTTCTGCTATTTTCTGCAGAGGCTTTTTTGAACAGCACATTGAAGAGTGATTATATGTCCAAACCTTAATAAAATGTCAAAATCCACTGCTTCATTGTATCTGCAATTATGATGGTTTCCTCCTACACGTGGGATAGGAAAGGATACAATTTTGTATGCATGGTGTTCCAAGTGCTATGTTTTAAGTTGTGGCTTGATGTAAATCAGTTATTTGCCAATCAAAAAGATATAAATTATAACCTCACATTTTAGTAAAAATGGCATTTTTGTTCTTTAAACTAGGGCTTCAGGTCTTGAATAGACTTCTAGAAACTGAAGATTTCTAAATAGTGGCTCTCACTGCGAAACAAATACTGTGGCCAACAGCTTATGTCACTACTACAACAGGGACAAAAGACAGCAGACTGGCTTCTCTCCTCCAGTTTCAACTCTGTTGATGTTGAAATAAGAAAAAAAAGCCCTTCGGCAAAGAAGTTACAGAAATCTCTGTTTTGGCCTTGAAGCTTCTTCCCTTTGCCAAGGCCCAAGTTCATGCCTCCAAACTCTGGGGTCTGTGCAATGCCAATGGAAAAAGCAGCTGTAACTTACAGGGGTGGTCTTGTCTCTACCTCCCACTTCAGATGCTGCTCTCATTGCCATAAGCTAGATGAAAGCTACAGGCACATCAGACCCACCAATCACTGGCACCAAAGAAATGTTCACTTTGTTTTCTGGAACTCCCACCATGTGACAGTTTGCATAGTCAAGGTGAATTATGTCCTTACCTGCAGGCTGAAATTCCCTTACTTACTTTCCATAGCACAGACAACATCTTCTGACAAAACAGAACCAAACTTTTAGTATTGATTTCTCTCTGTATTTTGGATGTACCCTCTTTTTCCAATGTGGACCACTAACCTGCTATTCAAAAGAAACAAGCTCTCGGGTAAGATGAAGTATCCTTCTCTTCCTTTTTTCATCATGCTACTGTCTACAGGTGGTTATAACAGTATTTTTTCTTGTCTACTATAGAAAAAGAATCACTCTTTGCATTTCAGCAACCAAAAACACTGTACATAATCTATGCAGCTTCTCTAATAGAGGAAACACATCAAACAGAAAACTTGTCAAGAATGCACAGCTAAACGTTGATGGCCAATCCAACGGTATTTAGTCAGCTTTTGTGCAGTGGCTGTTGCACAGCTGAACAGCAAATGTTACCAAAACCTTCTTGCCAGGAGATTTAGCCCTCCTAAGAGTTGAGCTTTGATGAGTCAGAGAGGAAAGGATAATTCTTGTATTTTCTTTGGAAACAATGCAATCGTGATTGTGAGACATAGTTGTGTGAATTAGATGTATAATACCAAGTCTCATAAGAGACGTTCTAAACTTCTAAAGCTTTCCTGACTGTGATAGGAGCTATTAAGGAGTCTGCTTTAACGGATAAGAAATATGACAACTCCCACAGAGAATCAACTGGTGTAGTACTGGAAGGACTGAAAGTGCAGTCCTACCATTGCACTTGTCCTCACAGTGGGAAACACATGGATTCACATTAAGATTTCCAGAAGTATCTCTCCTGACTTTTGGTGAGAAATACACGAGTGAAGATCTTTGACTTTTTATATCCCTTCTAAAAGAATTTAATGTAATTAAATTGAGAACTTTTTGGTCTTCCTTAAGTGTAGGTAAAAGAGCATATGCAGTGCAAGTGTTAACTACCATTTTGAATCTGGTAGCACTGAAAAGATCCTTGAACTAACAGACCTTCTTGGAGAGGCAGAAGCATCAAGGAAGTTGACCACAAGCTTCATCAGCCTGAGAACCATTGTTCCATCAGCCAGTACAGCATTTGTCTGTGTTAGTCCTGCTCTGAAAAATGACATACTGATTATCACTAGCTTTGTGAGACTGTTTGCTTTTAAATCCTGGCAACTAAGGAGACATGGGAAACTAAATAATAATCATCTTACTGCCACCCCTTGCCCATTCCTCCAAGGTAAAAACATCAACTATCAGCCTACTCAGTAGATTATCATGAAGCATAGGTATCCATAGCCTGCACGTCACACCAAAATTCACTTTCTGCCTGGTAAACCATGTTGCCTGATTTACATTTTTCATCTGATTTATAGTACCCACTGCAACAGAAATTTCTGTAACCAAGAGGAAGGCGATTATCTCTCTGCTTTGGAAACTGCTGAGCCCATGGTGGCTATTACCTATAAATTCCTCATCAGATGACATTTTCAGCTAAGCAAAATAAAATCTTATCCATAGTTTCAAGACACTAGTGAATCACTGCATTGCAGCCAATGGAGTCTGTACTCTTGTCTTCTTGGTACACACTGCTTAAACTAATATGGATCAAACAAGTGCTTTCCATTATTTGCAGCTGACATCTGTCATAATAATTTGCCTGTATTTCACAAATGGAGGGATATCTTTGCTCACATTGTTTTTGGAGGTACCAGAGTATTTGTTTCTTTTCACTAGTTTGAATTAAGAACATTTTCAACTCTTTTATCAAAATTATTCCAAGAAAGCAACTTTTTCACTGTGGTATCCTCTGTCAGTACAAGTCTTCAGGTTGACTTCTTCTGACATTGTATGTCCACATTGTGCTCACTGGAAATCGTGACACGTTGAAAAAAAAACTTGTTGATTTGATTCAGATTTCCCTCCATACATTTGCAAAACTAATGTGAATTAGGATTTTATTTCCTTCTCCCCTTAAAAATAAATGTAGGATGAAGGAACAGAAATGACTGAAACAGCCACTAGTCATACCAAATGAGAGAATAGTAAATAGATTAGGATTATACTAAAACTCCTCTTGAAAAGACTTGATAGAAAAAGGGTGTATAATTCCATTCAGAATTTTTATAGAAGATCCTTTGTAACCCAAAGGTGCTTCCAGACATCATTCAAGACTTCAAGCAAGAAAAAAATATAGTACCCGTGGACTTCTGCACAGCTTCACAGAATATATTTACAGGACAGTATGTAATAATTTTATTTAGTCAAAATTTTGGACAGCTATTTGGTGACTGAATGAATAAAATTGAAGAGAGGGGCACCAATGTGAAACTGGAGAAGGACGTATGTCAGCAAAGTAGATCACTGATGAATAAGGCTATTAACTGCCTTTCTTCAGAATTTTGCTGCTGCTGCAGATATACCTTGCCTACTGGTATTTCCACCTGCCCTACATCTGGGTATACTTCTGCTTCAACAATACTTAAGGACCAATACTGCAACAATTTTTTAATGATTCCAATTTGACTCTTACTGTTTTGAGAAGGTTTCCTAATTGATTTACAAAGCAACAAAAATGATACAACAATGAAGCAACGCTGAGCTCTTAAAGTACAGTTGTTAACACACATTCCAGGGATACATGACAGATTTTTTTTTTCTTACTTACTTACTGGTTAACTTCACTGGAGTGGACAATTTGTCTAAACTCCAACAAGCTGAAGGCCCATCACCAGAATTCTCCAAAGCAGAAATACTCCTAAAAGGAAAACTGAGCTAAAAGCCAGTCTTTTGCTACAGAAGCAGATAATCTTTTCACAAAAGTGAAAAACTTCAAGAGGACATTCTCTGTTGTCAGCAATTGATTTTCTGAAAGTTGCTTTTGCCGAGTTTGAAAACACAATGAAGCATCCAGTGCAGGAGATCCAGGACCTCAGCATAACAGACAGAACCACAACCTCTCTAAACACTGTGAAGTTTCAGTAATTTCCACCCTTTCACTGAAAACTGCCTTTGACGTGTTCTCATTTCCATTCGGTTGCTTCAAATGTTGATTATTCATTACATTGATTTCTCTACTGTTTTCAATTCCTATAGATAATGATGCTATTGTTCTTTCAGGAAGGTTTCATCATGGACTTTTCTGAAACAAGTCAGTATAAAATACCTTCACAGCAGGATGAGGATCTGGATGGAACTTTATTCTACTTCATCTACAGTGGTGTCTGCTTGTTAGAAATATTCCTTTTAGTCTTTCCTGCAGGTTCATCTATAACCTTAAGGGTGCTTAAGGTCCTACCACAAGCTTTGTCACAAGACTCATATGTAGGCAGTGTAACACGCATAGATGGATAGCCAGGATCTCTCAATCTGTTAAAATCTGTACATCTATCAATTCTGACCACCGAATATCAACTAGACATTAAGCAAACATTGGTAGTCACGTGCAATTTGGAAGAGTCAAACTATACACTTGCAAAAGTTATAATAACGCAAAGGAATTTTGTGCATTTTTCAAAACATTTAAGGTAAAAATATGTAAATGATTTTCCAAGAGATGGCTTACAGGCAACTTTAAGGATGTATTTTGATTCTCATAAATCTCAGCCATTTGAGATTCCCTACTACAGACACAAAGATGACATCATAGATCTGGAAGATTCTAACTTGTACCACAAATGTAATAATTTTCTATTTAGTGTGGGAAACTTATCTAGACATCTTGATTTCTTTTATAGCAAAGGCTTGAATTATTTACCAGCCAAATACTCCCACTGTATTAGTTTTCCACATGAACTGAATACAAATTAACACTGAAATTACATCATGCTTATAAACACCCAGACTTTGATGATGGAAGTCCCTTGTTACTACCCCTGCACCGCCTGCAAAGTACCCAGAGCCTCTTGCTATGCAAGAACAAACCACCAAGTTAATTTACAGTTGCCCTTCTTAGTTTACCTAAAAGGACTTCTGAAATATACTTGCAGAGTCTTTTGTTCATCTGTACTCATCAAGTCACTTGACAGGAAGCTTTAACATTTCCTTAACTTTAAGCCACAGTTCTGAGCAGAGTCCTTATTCAACATGCTGCCCATTTGTTGGGACCTGGATACCACACAGCTTTTGCACCATGTCCTCCCCTATGTTTAGCTGTGCCAACAGAAGATGCTACTGTCCCCACCACAGAACCAAAGGAACAACACACAGGAGAGGTTTTTAATTCACTCTAGGCGAAAGCTGGCTTAGTGCAAATCGTCCATTTAAATTGGCTAAGCTCTTCTGGCCGATTGCCCCACAGCCAGTGTGGGAGCTGCGCTGGCTCTACTGAGGCTGTAACTGCCACCAAAAGAACAATAACAACTACCTAGGGAGAGACAAAGGTTTCCAGAGGTAAGGATCTTAGCCAAGTGAACATCTGTCTACCACCTCTAGTATGTTACTTTTAATCAAAGTAGTGATACTAGCACAAACAGTCGTAAGAAAACATTTACGGGGACAGAAATGGTTACATCTGCTCTACATGCATCACAGACAGATAGTTCCCTCTGAACAACTTGGCCAGTTAAAGATGTTTTATGCCCAGGTATTCTACCACCTTTCTGCAAGAGGTTACTGACCTTAGAGCTCTGCTGTTCTTTCATCTCCTTCATGCAAAAGATTTTCCAGGTAGCTTAAATCCCTTTTCATAGCCTTTTAAACTTAACCACCTTTGCCTAAAGCAAATTAGAGAATTTACAAGATCCATTTGCCCGCAAAACTGAAAGGAGGAAACAACTTCTGGACGAGCAGCAGCACTGGGAAAACAGGGAGAAAGGAAGAGGGTGGGTTGAAGGCAGGTGTGCAGCTAAGGCCTCTAGCCAGCAAAGCTAGATCCTGAAGATGGCAGCTGTTCATGACCTCTTCTTAACATGCAGTTCCACAGAAGTACAAGACAGATGTGCAAAAGCAAAGTACTAGAGTTTATAAGCTCAGGGAGTGGAGGGCAACTACTCCTGGTACAGCAGCTACGGCAAAAGGGTCTTACCTTGGCCATGACTCTTTTTCTTGCTGTACAGGAACAGACATCAAGGATTCTAAGAAATCATATTTGATTGAAAGAATTTTAACGAATTGCAGTTCATGAATTCTGCATTTCACTTTTGCCAAACACAGAGTGAATGTGTTTAAAATGTAAAAGCTAACCAGTGAATAGCAGGTAACTTGCAACTCCCAACTTAAAAAGCCTTACCTTAGTCTTCAATTATATCAATATAATTTTAAACATGACTGTTTTAACTCATTCAAAGCATCACATTTTCCCCACGTGTAGCTCATGCTGTAAAGCAGTAATAGTATTTTGTAGCGGAACAGCATTGCTTTTGAAAAGATCTGGACACTTTCTATTCTTGAAATAAGATGCTTGATTTCGTCTATCCAGAACACAAAAATCTGGCTAACAGAAACATCTATTACCAGGTCTGGAATCAGAGCTCCTCTTCTGACTTCCAGGCATTCGCTTTAGGAACTACAATAGTTTGCTGTGCCACAGGGCCAACATCCACAACTACAGCATGCCTCTTTAATATCTATCAGTAAAGCAAGTTCTATGGGTAGAGGCAGTATCTTTCACTTCTCCAAGTTATATAGTTGGGGCAGGTGGAAAGAAAAGAGTGAGGAGTTGAGATGATAATGTTTCAAGTGTGCTTCTGAAACCGCTTGCTCTGCTTTTACTTTTGCATCTGAGACTTTCTCGTTTTCACTGAGCAGAAATGGTGTGAGTCAGTAATAGAGAAGTAAAGAGTTTGTCTTCAATGGGAAATGAAGAAGTGAAACAAGGAAAAAAAACCACCAAGATTATAACATTGTCATGAAATCAATACCGTCATTGAGTCTATGGTTTTATTGTCCCAGGCTCAATGCTTTGGAAAGCATTCTGTGGCTCTTCCTAGACAGCTAGGACTGAGAGGATCAGAGATTGTGTGGGTACTCTGAGGAAGGTAAACCCACTAGTGTTTCCACCCTTCACCAGCTGTCAGAGCACTCCATCTGTGCCAGGTGACCACTTTGTCATACCCAGATGTCCCAAGGGGCTCTGAGTACTACATGAAATGCCCTGAATTACAGGAGGAAGCCAGGAATCTGATGATCCTGTTACAGGGGCCATGTACCAAACCCATGCAGAGCTGTGCTAGCACATATAAGCTACCTTATATTTTAGACAGTAATGGATTAACACGTATGTCTAAGTGCAGAACACCTGTTCTCAGCTTATGCTTAGCCTCAAAATTTTCTGCTTCCATTTCACGCCTGAAAGAGCAGCCTATATCCCCAAAAGCTTGTGCCCAGTTCCCAGCTACAGTCATAGATACAGTAGGAGACATACCAGCTTCAAACACAAATTTCGTTCAATTATCTCTTCAAGATCATCTCAGCCAGTGCAGTAGTACCCATATTGCTTGCAAGAGAATTAATTTCCATGTGTATGTAAAGGGTTGGCTTCTGGCAAAGATTTATGTAACTGTACATAATGTGAAGTTCAGTCACAAAAATCAAAAGGAAAATTATTTTTCCTTTCATGAGTTCTGGGATTTTACTGTTTGTTCATGCATTTGTTTTGGCAATAGCCCTGATGATGAACACGGTATACAGTCCTAAGTTTTTTCAAAAAAACCCCACAAACCAAATCGGGAGATGCTAAAGGAAATGACCCATAAAGTGAGGGCAGCAGGATAGCATCTAACATTTCTACAAACAATCCATTTGTCACTTTCATGCACCAGGGTTAATTAATATTCTATAAAGGTCTTCCAAAAGCTGAATACCTCTCAAGTTCTGAATTCATGGGGCTGACCTTAGAATGATTTTTAATGCAGTCTGTTATCAGCAAAACCCGTTTAAACACATGTCCCATCTGCCAGTAGCCCATTTGCAAAAGAGCTTCTTATACTTGCAGACAGTAAAGCTTCTGCCTGCTTCCCTCTCCCCTCTAAATACCAGCTGTATGGTAATGAGCACAAACAGCTGAAAAATACTGCACAGTAACAAAGCTGGTACGAAGCGGGCAGAACAACGCTTCCACTCAATGAAGCAGTTGTAGCATGAATTTAGCAGATTAGCTATTGAACAGGGGTGGGGGGGAGGTTGGGAAAAAATGTAAAGGGTCTTCACAGATAGCAAGAAAATGAAAAGAGTCCAAAGGGGCACAAGCTACCAAAGAAAAGCCCAAATTCTAAAGTACTTTTGTTGAATGGCATGAACCAATTCTTCAAATTTTCTAAGGCTTATTCCTCATGTACTAATGATATGCCAAATGCTATTCTGATCATTTGCAAGTTCAGTTAGTTTTTAAAGGAGGCAACTTGTTAATGAAAGTTTTCCATTCATTAACAAATCTCTTCATTGGCTAGGGGGCAGGGGAAGTCCTTAAGAACGGGAACATGCTTTCCTACTTCAGTTTCTGGCACTTTCAGCACGTATGACCAATGAACACCATATTATCCATTAACTTTCTGCATAATAGCCCTCTCAGCCTATCCATTTTTGTAAAGCCATTTTTTTTTAAATGCTGACAACATCCACACTACCCTCCAGACACTGACAAGCTTCTGAAGCAGTGAACATGAAAGACACTTGCTTTTAGGAAAATCTGTGCATAACTGCATTCAGCTGACATGCATACAAGGCATGTAGTTGAGTATTTGTTTATGCAAGTAGCTAATTAAATAGACGCTAATTGCATAAAGTCTTAAAATTGCATGTGCACTTTTGCACTTGAAATTGCATGCATTAACTTGCAGATGTGAAAGATACATAGAGTTTTGATACATAAAGCTGATGTGAAAATGCAGGACATTTACATCCTTTGCAGTTTCCCAATAGCATCTCAAGGGTTACTGTTGCTTTTGAAGAACTGGACCCTAATGCTTTCTAAGAAAAACACGGAAGAAGAAGGTGTATTGCCACTGCCCAAATAAGTGCTCTGTCAAAAGTCTGATATGTAGGGCTTTGAGTTTTTTAATCCCTAATTTAAAAGCCTTCCTGCCTCAGTCTCTCGGCATCCTAACATTTATGTTTTTTGACAAGTAAGATATTTTTCAAAACTTCATCTAGTAAGACACATCACAATAAAAAACACCATATTAGTTCTGAAAATAGTGCAGAGTAAACTCCCTCATTTAGGGAGAAAAAAAAAAAATTATTTACTTCTAAGGTCATCATAGTGCAGCTCCTAAGAAAGCACACATAATCTTTTAACCTTTATACATCGCACTTAGAGAGTTAAACAGAACGCACATACATTATTGGCTGTGTCACTGGCTTCTTTTCACTGGTGATCATAGAATAAACAAAAAAAAGAGAAAGCAATTTTCTCAGGGCATAAAAGAGCTTGTCATGTGGCTATACAATGGCATTCTCAAATGGCATTTTTATTGCTTGTGTCTATCATAACCCTGCAAGAAACAGAAAAAAAAAATATCACGAAGTTCACTGGAAGTCTCCACTTAATTTCAAATTTTAACATAGGTCATATTTATGAACTTAAAGAATTTACTTCAATCTTTTCTGGAGAATTCTAGCACATACTTAATTTATTTAAAAAAATATTTTAAGCATCTTAAATTAACAGTTTATCAAATGACAAAATAAGCAATAGACATTTTAAACATATAGAGAAGCATAAATATGTTAACTGATTAATCATAAGTCACTTCTAGACTAAAAAAGGGTTAATATTCAGTCTATATATTTATTATCAGTCATTAAAATCAGCAGTGGCTTCCATAATTTTCTGTACTTAAAAGTTATCATAAATATCACCCTTCTCTCTTTCTTTTAATCTATTCTCTGAATTGTTTAATATGCACCTGGAAGAAAACTGTTTGCTTGAAAACAGTAAGTAAACTGAAGTGTTTCATTGTGAGAAAATACTTTATGTATGGAAAAATTGTCTGCCAATATTACTTTGGTTCTTTGCAGATATATCTATTTCTTTAGCTCATCAGCACTCCATGAGGAACGTGATACTACAGAATTTTTGCATCTAGATGACATTTGCTATGCTGCTAACCCAGATTTGCTTTGCTTGTTACCTTCAAAGAAGCCTGAGCTTCTTAATACCACTATTTACCTTTTCAGACTACACAGGCTGATACACAGACCAAATGCTATTATAGAGTCAATGGACAAGAAAAGCAACACTTATTCTGGAAGATACAAACTTGAAAGGTGCAAAATTTAGGGTGTTCCATGTTCTATATGAATGTTTTACTACTTGGAAACAAAATTATGTCTTTGCAGAAATAAAATCAGTCACCTATAGAAAAACTTACTACATAAAAAATTCAAAAATATGACACAGCACACAAGAAAAAGCTTGCACTGAAACTGTCAAGAGTCACATTCACTCATTCTTAAAGTTTAAGCTGAAAATCTTTGTTATTACATCAATTGTACAGAATACCAACTACAAATAGAACATAAGACTGGAATGAATGTTGACTTAGTTGATACAATAGTGACATTACAAAATAATCACAGAATCATAGAAAAATTTGGCTTGGAAATGACCTTTAAAGATTATCTAATTTAGTCCACCTTCCCCTGCCACAAGCAAGGTTGCTCAAAGTCTCATCCAATCTAGCCTTGAACACTTCCAGGGACAAGGCAGCCACAACTTCTCTGGGCAACCCTTTCCAGTGTCTCACCAGTTTCTTACAGCTTTTCTTCCTTACATCTAAGGCTCATAGCTATAATCATTGTTTCAGACCATACATTCCAAGACAATTACCCTTCTGTTAATGATGGTGGTTTCAAGAGACACTGACACAGTATCTGCTTTGGATATCAACTTTTTCTACTCAAGAAAAATAGATCAGGCATCTCCAGTAGTTCAGTTCTGCAAGGTCTCAAGTAATGCATATACGATGACTGCCATTAACAAGATAAATGTACTTCAACTGTATTTTAATATTCAAAGTTTAAAAAATCCCAAACAAAAACGGAATTGAATTTGCTTTGTAGATATCCTTTATTATTTCAAGCCTAGATGTACTTTGCCAGCACTTGTGCATACTTTTCATGTACTTGTAAGCACATGGAAAGCTTTAAGCACTAACAGCCTTGAAAAAATACTGAATATTATCTATATTCATGAGTATAAACAGTATTGAGGAGAAAACAGTGACTCATTTTAAACAAGAATGATCTTAACTGTTATTGATATTTCTAGGATATTTCTTTAGCTTAAAAGGATTAACATACTTCCCTTACAAGTAATGCGTATACACACAACAGATAAAATAATCGTATTTCAAACCATAATCTTCCAGAACAGATTGAAAAGATGAAAAAAAAAAGACAGGATTTATAGACAGGATTACACTGCCCCTTTATGTCCACTACAGAAACAACAGCACAAGCCACATGACGTCAAACAAGTCACTGAAAATTAATATGGTAATTATGTTAAACTGTAATTTTCCTAAATTTTTATATTTGTCAGCCCCCAACATACAAAAAAATGAAAGAAAAAATAGAAAAAAAAAATTCAAGTTTTACATTACTGGGAAAACCTTCTTTTTTAAAACTTTTATATTCATAGTTAGTCCTTCCTCTTTAAAAAGTCTGTATTTTGAGAGCAATTAAAAAAGAATTAAAAAGAAAAATCAGTATATATTTGCACTTTGCTGCCAAGATGTAAAAACAGTGTCACGGATCATTTCTAAAAGTCTTGGTAGGATGACAGTATTTTTTCTGGGAAAACATAGCTAGAAAATTGCACAGAAAATGAGTCAGCTGGCATCTTCATTTGTTTTGCAAGTAGATGCCTAATAAATGTAAGGATATAGTATTTCACAAGCACATGACACATTCAGACCATTTGAAAATCTTAACTATGGGGAAGGTGAACTTCATTAATAAATTATTCAATTGTCCAATGCATAAACCTGCATCCTCCCCTCCTCTTCCTTATCCCCATTTCATTGCTAATTAAATTACTTTTAGAAAACCTCCTTGTGGCTTAATCTCTCAGCCTTTTCAAAAGTAAGAATTTAAATCAAATACAAAAGCAAGAAACGTATTATGATTTATTTTCTCTATTTTCGATCTCTCCAATGTAGCAGAGCTACTCAAACTGAATACTAATCTTCATAAACAGAGGCATTCTAGTCCAACTTTCATACTGTCCTCAAACAACATGAAAGAGAACAGGATTTTGTGATTCCATCTGAAGAAAAAACAAAAGAATAACAGAAACGATGACTCTTTTGTATGTTCTAGAGACATGTGGCAAGAGAAAAGTTTAAGAAGCTATTTTCTGTTTCCATAGCTGTAGGTTGCTTGCACTTGAAAACAAGGAATAATAAAAAAATAAGATGAGTGAAGCACGGTATCAGTAAACTTACTACATAAAAAAACCCGATTTATTATCTTTTATTAAAAATAATTGTGTCTGGTTGCATGTAGGACTACATGTTATAGTTAGTATTTCTACCTACACCTGCTAGGATTATTCTGAAATAGCAAAAGATTTAAGTGAATTAATTGTAGAAAAAATATCTACGTTTATACCATTTCTTCAGATAAACTACTACTTAACATATTTTCATCTCCAGAAACTAATGGATGATTTTTCCTGCAGAAAATTCATAAAATATAGAAAGTAATGGCAGAAATCAAGTTCTATCTCTTTTCAGTTCAGATTTCAGTATTAGAAAAGGGGAAAAATCAGCTTTTTTTCTTTTTCCCTTGAAGAAACTAGCCTTCGTAGAAAAGATTACTACAGTAACTTGGGGATTACCTCAGTATTGTGAAATCTCTCTCAAGTCAGGACAAGAACTTGCTGTTTCTTCTAGCCCTTCCTACAATATGATCAATTGGCATGAGAGAGTTTCAAGATTACAAGGTCCCTGCTGAACAGTTTTCATTATGTAAAAAAATGAGGTACAGAATGAGAGCAGGAAAAGTTGCCATTTTTAAAAATTCATGCCCATAATAGTTCATGTGCTGCAAATGTTCATATGGTACATAAGACAAGCAGAGCCTTAAGTAGAAAATGTGCATTAGCAATCTCTTTGGCTTATAAAACACCCAAAGCCTACTCTGTCCATCACATTATTATGGTAGCTAATTAAAAGATACCACAGAGTTCTTCCTTCTATGTGCTTTTATTAAATCCATGGGACATTTTAGATATATAGTTTACAAGAACATTAATGCTTCTCTGGGCTAAAAAAAAAAGTTTAAAACTCCATCTAGCTTAACAGCTTGCTGATAATTTAATTTTCATCATAAATGAAACCCACGTCTGTTAGACTATTCAAGTCATCTGTATGCAAGTACGTCTTCTTCAAGAAGGAAGAGGAAAACTCAAGTTGGATAAACAAAAGTAATGTAAAATGATGCAAAATGGTTCTCTGAACGAAGTGATTTTGAAATTTATGCACTGACAGACTTCAAACTTCAGCATAATTTGCCTTCTTCATAATAAAGGTAAAGAAGACACTTAATACAATGTCCTGTTTTTTGAACTTACAACAATGCTCTCTGTCCCAGTCAGATTTTACTACTGTAGTTTTGGGTGTTTACACATATACTACATATTTAAGAATCTTGCTTATAAAGACTTCTTATACAGCTTTTTCACCAAGGTCAGGGTAGGGTATCCCCTCAATAACAGACTGTTAGAAGAAATAGTTTAAAAAATAATAAATAATGGCATGCTAGGTATAGTAAAAAAAAAAAAAAAATCTATTCTGTCATAACCATAAAGATCATATCCAAGGAATTCTCTATTCATAATGAGAAAAACAAAGCAAATGTTTCTCTTCAGACTAAATACAAGTAGAAATGAGGGGACTTAAAAGACAAGTCAGTTGTTACTATAGTTACTTCTGTGACAATTACTTCTGGGCCATTATGTATTTTATTTTCTCTTCTACCTAACCACATGATTTTTTTTTTTTTAATACAAAACTGTCAGTCATCATCCTATATGGAATGTTTCCCTTAAAACACACTCTCTGTGCTTTGAAATGAAGTTGGCACTTAAGGGAACCACACCACGACCTTTTTGGGTGTTTCTCCTCTGTGAAAGAGGTTACTACTTATAAATTTAATATCTGGCTTATAAAAGTTTTTTAAATGAACAGGGCAGTTTCTATTTCTATCATACTGCTGGCACCTAGAGGTCAGATCTCTGTAACTACAATCAATCCAGCCTTGACTCTGCACGCAAGGCATAAAACAAGATTTTAAAAAAAAAAAAAAAAAAAAAAAAAATCCTGTCACAGTTTGGCTGCCCAACTCTTGCTGTCAGGTCTCCTTATGAAATGAATGAATTGTCAAACAAGTCATGTATCTATTACATCTCACAAATATATTCTTGTTTGAGAGATTTCACTGTATAGTCTGTAGTGTCACTTTAAAATTATGCAAAGTTCTTGTGAACTGGCACTGCCACCTTGGGAGTAACAAAAAAATTCTTCAATACATTCTACATCTACAAAAATTTTCTATTTTGCTGACATGCATACAGAGGAACAGCCACATTTTTAGCAATACAGTTCTTACTGCTTGGTACTACAGTAACTCATTTTTGTATTCCACCTTTTGTCAGCCTCACTTTCTGTGCATCTTATGTCATTTGTAGCCAACGAAGCAATACTGTATCTATGTCACAAGCCTGGAACTGGTGTGGCACTGTCTAGCTTTGTCCACTGTGGTAACTGTAATGCTGCTAAAGAGTCTCTGAATTGGAAGCATCCACTGGAGAAGGAGAAAATGCAAAAGCATAAAAGCAATCGCTGTAAAGAAACTAAAGTATTGCACTAAGACCACTTAAAGTGCAGCTCAAGTTTCATCTGTATATAAGCTGAATCTCTCAGTTTTTTATTCAAAGTAATCTATCAAATGCTCCTGACCACTTCCAATTTTGCTTTCAGGTGACAATCAGTTTAGCGATTTTTGTATTTTCATGAAAATAAACATGACTGTAAATCAGAGCTCAAGTATTCTCATTTGCAAATGAAGAAAACCTCATTTCACACTTTAAATGTAAACACCTTTTCAGAAGCAAAATTACACTTTTTGAAAAAAATCATAACCCAGACACTTCTCCCATTCCAAACTAAATATGCTGATGTATATTACAAAAAATACGTTAATTTCAATTAACTCCAGTTCCATTTATGTATTGAAAATTTCTTATTGTACTTAATAAAGAAATATACCAGATTTCACTTAAAACAGGACAGCAGAATCTGAGGAAGATGATGAGATCATTTAAAAAATAAGCAAGCTATACTGATGGAACAAATGAATTTTACATCCACAAAACCAAATGCATCCCTAAAGCCTCATGATTATGGAAACTTGGCAGAAGAAAAAAGGAGAAAGTATCACAAGACCTTCAAGAGGTCTGCCTTCTCAGCAGAAACTATGCTATTCCCAATGGGATGAGGACAAGATGGAGTCACCTCACCTGCCATTGGCTTTGCACTAGATGCCTTCTAGGCAAGAGACTAGTCAAAATACTATGAGTGTGTGGTTCTTGAAACATCTTTTCTATATCATCTCAGAGACCTCCAACTTTTAACTTCTTGGAACTTGACATGTGGACAGCATTCAGTACAAGTATTTTTTCCATTTCAAATCACTCCCGCTTTTCCAAGTCTAGCAAGGAAAGATACGGGATCTTAGCAACAGCTGTGTGCAAGTTTGGAGACTATGTCAGCAGTCATCCATAAAGTGAGAGAAACAAGAAAAGGAAGAGCAGAATGCAAGATTACCTTAGTTTCCCAATTTGTTTATAAAGCTACTGCTTACAACTACATGTTGGTTCTTGTCTCTCCATTCGTGTGTACAGAATAGAAAATGTGTATTGAAGGTAAGCTAGAAGAATTTATTTTTCATTATTATTTGTAATATGTGAGAGAAGGACTGAAGAAAGGAAAAGGTTTCCTTACTTACAATACATTAGAAGACTATATGCAAGGCATTTTCTATTTCATGTTTCCTATTGAAAACTGAGGTCTTGTTTATACTGAAAAAAAACTGATTACTTTGAAGCTGGAATATAAGATAACATTAAGTGAAAGAAAAATGAAAAAGGAAGAACTTAAGGTTTGTTCTGATATATGATAGTAGCACATTTGCTAATTTGTCTACTTGTGAAAATCCTTAACAGAGGCATACCTATGAACGGCCAGATAAAGCCTTTGTGTTTGATACAGGTCTTGATACATCTGTGATAGATACACAATTAAGGGCAGAGTCTTATAAAATGGCATTGCTGCTAATTTTTGGCAGGAAGCTAGAAGAAAATCTTAAAAGTCTCCCCAAAAGAATATCAACTGTATCTCCGTATGTATTCTGAGGATTGTTATTAAGTAGGTAATGAGATACTATGACTCCCCAATTCTGAATGGAAGAAGAAAGGAAGCAATTACTTACTAGCTTTAATATTGTATGCTACAGAATGAAAATTATATATTGTCTTTTAAAAATAAACCATGAAGTTCACAAGCACTGTCAAAGGAATTCAGGAGTTCAGAAAGGTTTTTAGCATATTTGTAAGTAACAACTGACATTCTTTTATAAATACAAAGATGGTTGCATATATTAGGTTTTTAATAGGGCAATAGTTTTGCGATCCATGTCATTACATGCTTTGGAATGCCACATCTAATACCTAGCATTCTGATTCTTCAAAGGCGACATGCATTTGTATGTCCTCTCTACTGGAACGCATACTGATCTTTTGTTCTTTGAGAGAAAATTTAAAAGATATTTTACAATGGTGAGCTAATTCAAAGATCGGAATGAAATACAATGCCCTGCTAGGGTACATACAATACAGCGGGGTCACATTTGGGGAAATAAAAGACCACTCATTCAATTGCTTTTAGTTTGTTTGCTATTTTGCAGCCATAATTATTTTCCCCCTTAATTCTGGTATTTGTTTTGGAAAATAAAATTGGAAACATCTATAAAAGAATATAATCTTTTTGAATTCCCAATGTTTACATTTAATTCCTTTTCTCCACCACATCCTTTCTGTCTTCCCCTAAATATGCCTTCTAGTAAGCTAAAAAAAAAGCAAAACTTCAAGGTTTTCAACAACTGTCTTAAAACTTCACAGAATATTCATTTCCCACATGTCCCGATACCATCAAAACAAATGTGTGCCACATTACAGGAATATAAAAAAAAATTGACCAAGAACAAACTATGTTCTGTGTTGCCTCTCAGAAAGGAGTTTCTTGCATGAAACTGCACAAATAGGTATCCTGTCTTCGTGGTTCTGAAGGCTAAGTGAGAAGGCAGTACAACTCTTAAGATACAGGTAATCTGAAATTAAAATTAGTGAAACAGTGGAAAATAGTTTAAATTACACTTAAAACTACTACTTAGTATACTTTATTTTTCAGTAATTCTGTCTTGTGCTTCGCCTCATTGAGGTTTGATTTCTGTCAATACAAGCACCTTTGCAAAAAGGATTCGATTTACCTTCTTCCAAATACATAAATATACAAATTCTGTGCATTATGCATATACTTATTTATGGAAAAAAAAATTACACATTTTGGTGTTTATATAATTAAGATTACAGTTACCATTCTTAGAGAAGACTGTTGGGTTTAAAGGGGTTTTGCACACTAACATTCTTCATGCTTAAGTAGTACAAATTTTAAAATCAAGAAAAGTCCAAGCCTTAGGGCTAATTATTAAATAACATGTCTAAATTTTTATATCAACATACATATGCAAAAGACAGACAATGCTAAGAGCGAATAAACACAGATGTCTCCTGAAAGATTAGTTTTATTAGGCTTGCAGTACCTATTATGACTGGGTAACTATGCTTGAATAACCTCAGGGGACATAAATAGTCTACTCAAGCCCAAAGAATATGCTGAAAATTTTCAGCAATTATGAATTCATATGGTCTACCTATCTACTGCAAGGAGCTGCCAATGCTACCTGTTTCTATAAATTAGATTCCCCCAGTCAGAAAGGCCCTCCAAATTAGGAGAGGTGCAAATTATGTTTTTTAATATTCCTGCACTTCAGTGACCAGTGAGAATTTTTAGTGCAAATCTCCCCTCTGTATCAGGAAAAGTGAAAAAGGAGTTGAGGTGTGGGAGGTGGAGGGCAGGCAAAGGCTTCTGCACCCACTTCTCCTCACTACCATGTTTTCAATAGTTAATTTCCTGAGGATGTCTTAGATGTCTTCAAACATTTGCTTTCTCCACACACCAGAAAGATCACTTTTGATACACGCTCTTCCTAAATCAAGAAAAGTAAGGCTGGACCTGTTGAACACAGCCATAAACAGACAAATATGCAGTATTTATGGACATTTAAAACATTCACTTGTGTGCTCAAATTAAAATGGGCCAGCACTTCAGAACAGGAAACTATTTCCTCTTGACCCTCTCAGAAGTTTGGATGCCTTCCCAGAAATCTCAAGACTGGCACGAGGCTTAGTACAGTGTCTGCAAGACAGCTGCATCTGGATACAACCCTTCATGAGAATGCACAGGACAAACCAAGAAAAACAGGTTGAACAGATGTAATAAACTGAAGTGGTGCCAGGTCTAGAAAGTGATCCACGTTAATCAGATGCTCCAAAGAAATATAATTTAGTAAGGCAGTTCAATATGCAGGCCATCTGAAAAGGGAACTTTAGGTATGTCAAGAGATCTCAGGGAAACCTACAATCAGCCTCACAGCTTGGAACCAGGCAGTTCAAGCTGGTTCTTCTTCTGAGAGGAAGTGGCTACAATTCACTCAAGGTTTTCATCTTTGATGACCAGCTCTTTATGTAACAAGAAAACAGAAGCAGAGAAAAAACTAAAAGAAATTATCAGCAAACTAGTTTCACTATTCAGTGGAATCATTCCAACAAAATTATAACAAACTTTCTTTGACTCATGATGGGGGAGGGGTATGTTAAAAATTATTTGACAAAAAAACCCTAGAATGAACCTACTGTTGCAATTCAAATCTACATAATAGCACATACAAATTAGGCCCTGATCAAAATAGCTGCTGTTATTATTCTAATCCATTTTCTTTCTAAAGTGAAGAAGTACTGCTATGGATGCATGTCCTTAATCTGGGAATTAATTTCAACCCCCACATTAATTGCAATTAGTGTCAAATTTATATAGTTCAAAGTGACCTCAACACATAATGATATTTCAAACATGATGAGAAAACCAACAACTTTTATCAGAAGCAGTTTTATACCACTAGATAAATCTTGGTCAGAAATAGCACTGACACTGTTGATCCTGCAATAGGCTAAAGACATGATGTAGTCTTCATTTGTATGATTAGTTTTTTGTCATGTGCAGTGTCTATTAGATAATCTTACTTATTTCTTGCATTAAGTATGAATGGAAACTGCAAACAAATGGCAAGCTTATATGTCTAATACATGAAACAAAAGATTATCACTCTTTAAAAAAAACACATCCATCCCCAAATAAAAAGGTTCACAAGCATCTATTCTGAATGCTACTCAAGAGAAGAGAATTGGTACCAAGTATGAGAATTTATTACCTGCTTAGAGATAATAAAGTATGAGAAGTAGAAATTGATTAACAATGTAATATTTTAATACTTAATTATACTTAACCTAAAGGCATGTATTTAAAAAAAATAATACATGTATTTTTTTATTTCTTTGACTTGATGGCTGATCTGGTTCAATTAGAAAATATTAGACTAGCCAGCTACAGATAGTTTCTCATTTCATTGAAGGAGGTGTGTGGGCACAGAAGCAAAGTACAGGAACACTGTGGGTGTAAACAGGCAGGAAAGAAAAGAGATACACTTTAGAAGAGATATGTGGACAGAACAGGCACTAGACAGCAGAAGAGTTGTTTAACAGTTTGGTATCTAGACAAGAAGGGGAGGTAAAAGAAGGGAAGACTGAGAAGTCAGGAGGAAATTCATGGTAAGAATCCAGTCTGAAATTTCACTGACAATGAACCACAGGAGAAATGCAAGATGGAATGTAGTAGTGCTGCAAATATGTTAAAATTGCAAAAATTCTTGCCAGCTGCTGCTGTTATCATGAGAAGTAATCTTATTTTAGGTTTATTAATAGCAACATGCTTTTGAAAAGATTGCCATTTGTACTTACAGAACACTGTATCATGCAGATTGACTTAGAGCAACAAAACTTTAACTGTTTAGGTATAGTAGTAAGTGTACCTAAACATAGGGTAAGTAGGTAAAAAAAGACCACTAAAAACATACCAAAAATACCTTTGCAGCACCTCCTCTGCTGTTCTTTTTCAATTTTCAGAAAGTAAAGCTCTGTTGGAAGAGTATTCTTAGAAAGAGAGCACTATAGTGTTACCTCCAGACTCCTGGCCCACGAGCCAAGGAACAATTTTCCGTTTCTAGCAGCCAAAAGCACATTATGTTTCTACTTCCATTTTGTCTTACTGCTTGTAGAGATGAAAAGGCAGAAGTTTTCTGTGTAGGGCCAATTTTGCATACAGTACTTAGGAAGCTATTATAATAGGAAAAATAATATTTGTAAATAAAAGTACACTTTTCAAATTCACGTCTGCAAACATAAATGGAGGCATTTAAATAATGAGGGAAGATCCCATACAATACCATGTAAGAGCAGTATGCAGCAACCCGTTACATTATACACTAGCCATATTATAAAGTTGAAATATATGCTGAACTACAGAAACTGGAGATAAATTTAATTTTAAAAATTCCACAGGAAGGTAAACATATTAAAGTATCTGGTCTCAAATTTGCACGTACTTCATGATACAGATTCCTAAAGATTTTTGCCTACCTTCTACATACAGGTTGCCTTTTTTTTTGCAACTTATGAATAAAATTCTGTGTACTACCTTGCACACACAAAACAATTCAGCATATACAAGCTTAATAAACTATTTGAAATAATGAACCATCTGAAACAGAGAAGAAAGAAAGAAGCATGTTTTACTAATTACAACACAAAGCATCTGCTATCTTTGACACATTATTATACTACTCCCCGTAAAACAAAAACATTTCCCTAGCTCACAGAGAAGTTTAATACATTAGCATTTATCAAGTGCTGGGAGTTCCTTTGATACTAAGTATAAAATAAATTAAGATAAAGAAGTATTACCAAACTCAGAAATTTGTGGAAGAACCCATACAGAATAATATATTTAGACTTTTAATATAATTTATGTATTTTAACTCATTCTTCTTCACTCCTCCCTTCACCAAACAGTTTAGGATCGAGAGATTTTTGGTGGTCAATATATTAGAACATGATCTACAAATCAAACGAAAAATGCCACACACACAAATATTACAATGTTTTGGCTACTACTTCAAAATGTTACATAAGTAGCAAAGTTATTAAAAACAAATTTACTGTATTGTCTTCTTGCACAGGATCAACATTTTCATATGACATACATAATCAGTGCTTCTCTTTCACAAACATGTATACTTGAAGCACAGTAAAAATGTAGAATAGTTTGCAATTAGCATCCGAATTTTTAAAAAAATTAACTACCCTACTTCATGGATTGTATACTTTACTATTGAAATCATGTCTGTTTGAGAGGCAAGTAACTACAGAAGTTCTCCTGACATGTGATCAAACTGCATATGACTACACAAACAATCTGCAACCATCTTAATTCTCTTACCAAACCAGTTACTCAAAAAATATTTTTGTGGAATCCAACAAATCTGAAGTACAGTCTTCCTCAACTAAAAGTAAAGAAAGGGAAAAGTCCTATCAACTCCAGGATTATTTTCTTGCCTTTTCAAACAACCAAGTAACATTATAAAATACCTGAACAGAATTTGGAAAGATAATGCTTATCCTTATGCAGAACAATATTTTCTAATAATTTTACAATGAAATAAAGATAAATAAGTGTACTAGGAGCTGGAAAGAGGATAAAGAGCGTGAGAGGAAAAAGAAGTCCCCTTTTAACAGCGCATGAATATCAATGAGAAGCTGTGGAGAGAAACCAGAATTAACAGTCCTAAACAAGGTGAAGGGCAAGTGAGGTAGAGCAGACAAGAGCCTCAGACAGAGTTTAGAAGAAAAACACAAGCTGAGAATGAGAAAAACACAACTAGGAATGAGGTGGGATCTTCACTCTGAGGAGGGGAACTATTTAAACTGGCAAAACCATCATTGCCTCACAGTAACAGTTCATCACACAAGGCACACCAATTAGCCAGTTGTGATAAGCGGTAGATATTGAGAGTAAGATGCTAACGCTACAATCCTGCTTATTACTTGTTTGAGTGTTATTCTAGTTCAGGTCAAGTCTACTCAAAATGCTAGAACAAAGACTGCCAGTTGAAATTAGTTTGCTCTCTTTGTGTTCTGTGTTGGCATAGTCATGACATGAAAGAGCATTCTTCTCTCACAAAGGATCCTTTCCCCATACCTGAGAAAGTTCTGTTCAGGAAATTAAAATGGCTTAATTTGTTGTAGGAGAACAAAAAGTGTTTACTTAATGATAAAAGGGACCACAGAAAGAGAAAAAGGAGATTCACAGTTAAGGCAATTAGGTTTCAAAGCAATAAATTCAGTATTTAATTACACATTTAATGAGTTCCCCTCTGGCACAATCAATCAGTAAAGAGGCAGCTGGGTCACTTTATGGCATCACTGCTGTCTCACATTCCCTCTTTTCTTCTGCTGGATGCTATAACCTCCACAGCTTGAGACAATAAAACAGATAAACTTTAAGCAGGTAAAGAGCTTTCACAAAGTTAATCCAGCGTGTTTGAATAACTTAATGTGAATAACAATAAAGGCTTCTAAAGACAACTAAACAATTTGCACAAAGGAGTAAAATTGCCCAGGCAACCTTCCAACACCTCCTGAAGGGAAGCGACTGACTGCAGAATCGTCATAACATGCTTTTAGCATCTGCACCCGTGCATCAGTCTGTAACAGACAGCACTGCTCGATGCACAAGAAATGGAAGTTTCAAATGCATCAAAACCACAAAGAAAAACATTTTAGCTAACATTAAATATGAATGAGTTTCCAATTGCTGCTTTTATCTTGGCCAGAAATAGGTAGAATGATTTAAATACAAAAGTGTTTCTCAAAGAGTCAAGTATGGTGACAGAGGATCACCGAACATTCTGAGAAAAAACAACTCCGGAAGAGAGGAAAAAACCCAACATCACCAATCACCCTCTCTATCTCCTTCCCTTGACCCTTGCCAAAAAACACCCCAAGCAAGTTGTCAGAGGTTGTACTGACCCAGTACAGTAGGTTGGACTAGATATGCACAGTTTAGCTAGCAATTTTCTGTTTTCCAGGCAACACAGGAAGCAGCTATTTGAACAGCAAACTAAGTGCTTCCCTCCTACAAAGAGCTATCTTAAGCCCAGAGCTGCTATAACATCCCATAGAAGGGGAGAGGCACACAGAAGTATACTTTTGCATGTGTCTAGTTTTATAGAGCCATAAATACTGCTTACATCTCTGACTGTATACATGGTTTTAAGGTTTAAATATATATATGTATGTGTATATATATAAATAAATTGCTTGGTTTTGTTATGGCTTGGCAAACCTCTTGTAAGCATAGCCTGGGAAATCACAAAGCTTTGCATCAGGCTCAACTACCACACCTCAAATTGATCATATAACTGAGCATCTATCTACTTCTTTTTCCACTTCTGTGACTCTTATTCCCTCTTTGAAACAGTGCAGAGTCAACTGGTGGTTTGCAAGCAAAATGAAAGAGATAATTGAAGAAAGAAGGGAAAAAGAAGGGTGAATAATTTTTAGACTGCATCTGCTCCACATTGAGAAAAGTGACATAATACTTTTACTTGAGGCCATCAGCTCACGCAGGAAAAACTTCTATTTCTCTTATGAGAGAAGACAAAAGGCATGGGAAAAGCTGATTCACAGTGGAGGTACCGCATATACTTTAAAAATAAGTAAAAGCTTCTTTATGGAGGTACACGAGATTATGAGACCTGATGATAGATATCCATAGGTTCCAAGGGAACCAGTGGATAAAGTGGCTAAGCCAACATCTACCATATTTGAGAAGTTGTGGCAGTAATGTGAAGATCTCACTGCCTGGAGATGAGGAAACACAATCCCTCATTTGTAAAGAGGGAACAAAAGAACACCCAGGGAAGTACAGGCCAGATCATGGAACAGATTATCCTAGAAATGATGTGAAGGCACATGGAAAATAAGGAAGTAATTGGTGAAAGTCAACATGTTTTCACTACAGGCAAATTCTGCATGACAAATTAGGTGCCCTTCTATGATGGAGTTGGAGAGTTGGCAGGTAATGGAAGAGCAACTGATGTCATCTGTCTGGACACGTGCAAAGCATTTGACACTGCTTCACACAATATCCTTGTCCCTAAATGGAAGAGACGTGGATTTGATAGACCACTGAGTGGGTAAGGAAACTGGCTGGATGGCTGCACTCAGAGCTGCAGCCTACAGATTGATGTCTGAGTGGGCAACAGTGACATGTAATGTTCCTCAGGAGTCAGTACTGGTGCCACCACTGTTTAACATCCTTGTTGGCAACATGGACAGTGGAACTGAGGGCTCCCTCAGCAAGTTTGCTGCCGACATCAAGTTGTGTGGAGCAGCTGACAAGCTGGAGGGAAGAGATGCCATCCAGAGGGACCTTGACAGGGTGGAGAGGACAGCCCATGCAAACTTCATGAAGTTCAACAAGGCCAAGGACAAAGTCCTGAACATGAGGCAATCTCAAGTACAAATATGGGTTGATCCATGACTGGATGGAGAGCAGCCCTGCAGACAAGGACTTGGTGGTACTGAACGAAAAACTGAAAATGAGCTGGCCATATGCACTTGCAGCCCAGAAAGCCAACCATATCCTGGGATACATCAAAGGAAGCACAGCCAGCAGTTTTGAGGGAGGTGATTCTCCCACTCCGTTCTGCTGTCCCGAGACCCCATCTGGAGACTACTGCATCCAGCTCTGGGGCCCCCAACACAAGGAGGGCATGGACCCATTGGAGCAAGTGCAGAGAAAGGCCATGAAGATGCTCATAAGGCTGGACCATCTATCCTTTTAAGACATGCTGAGACAGTTGGAGTTGTTCAGCCTGGAGAGGGCTTCTGAGAGATCTTAGAGCAGGCTTCCAGTACCTATAGCAAAGCTGCAGAGGGCCATTTTTATAAGAGCTTGTAAGGGTAAGACAAGGGGTTATGGCTTTAAATTCAAAGAAGGTAGATGTAGGCCAATGGCATCCTGGGATGCATTATGANAAATATGGGTTGATCCATGACTGGATGGAGAGCAGCCCTGCAGACAAGGACTTGGTGGTACTGAACGAAAAACTGAAAATGAGCTGGCCATATGCACTTGCAGCCCAGAAAGCCAACCATATCCTGGGATACATCAAAGGAAGCACAGCCAGCAGTTTTGAGGGAGGTGATTCTCCCCCTCCATTCTGCTGTCCCGAGACCCCATCTGGAGACTACTGCATCCAGCTCTGGGGCCCCCAACACAAGGAGGGCATGGACCCATTGGAGCAAGTGCAGAGAAAGGCCATGAAGATGCTCATAAGGCTGGACCATCTATCCTTTTAAGACATGCTGAGACAGTTGGAGTTGTTCAGCCTGGAGAGGGCTTCTGAGAGATCTTAGAGCAGGCTTCCAGTACCTATAGCAAAGCTGCAGAGGGCCATTTTTATAAGAGCTTGTAAGGGTAAGACAAGGGGTTATGGCTTTAAATTCAAAGAAGGTAGATGTAGGCCAATGGCATCCTGGGATGCATTATGATCAGCAGGTAAAGGGAGGTTCCCCTCCCCTTCTACTCTGCCCTGGTGAGGCTTCATCTGGAGTCCTGTGTCCAGTTCTGAGCTCCTCAAATCAAGAGGGATGGAACTTCTGGAGAGAGTACAGCGCAGGGCCACCAAGGTGATCAGGGGACTGAACATCTTTCATACAAGGAAAGGCTGTGGGAATTGGGGCTGTTTAAGTCTGGAGAGACTGAGGGGGGATCTTGTTAATATTTACAAGTAAATAAATGGTGGATGTCAGGAGGTTGGGGCATCTCTTCTTTCTATTACATCTAGTGACAGGACAAGGGGTAATGGGATGAAGCTGAAACATAAAAAGTTCCATTTAAACTGAAGAAAATATTTCACTGTGAGTGTGAGGGAGCCCTGGCACAGGTTGCCCAGTGAAGGTGTGGAGTCTCCTTCTCTGGAGGTCTTCAAAACCCACCTGTATGAATTTTTGTGCAACCTGATCTCAGTGGACCTGCTTCTGCATGGGGGGTTAGACTAGATGATCTCTAAAGGTCCTTTCACAACCCTACCATTCTATGAATTTGCTCATGTATAAGACACTTTAATATTTCAAATAAATTACTAGCATACCAGTCAACCAGCGGAAGAAAAGGGAATTGGCATCTTGTTCCAAATGTTCTAACTGTAGTAACAAACAGACCGATATCATAGATAATATGTAACACCGGTGCTTGCTCTTTTATATAAAACACAAAAGCTGGGATATAAATAAATGCTTAAATACATCATCCTATGTTCACCTAAAACACAATTTGTCCTATAGAGAAGCATTTCATTGATAAACTGCCAAAATTTGGTACATTTTAAGGGTGAAGCATACACACATACAGTGAACCTCTTCTCACAAAACAGTACAATATAACAGAATTTTTGGTGTTTTGAAGGTACAGGCACTGAAAATGGATACATTTATTACCTTGACTTTTCTAGCTTGAAATACCACAGGGTACATACTGAAACTCCTGCTTTAGAAAATTTCAGTGCAACTTTAAGCCACTTAAAATGAAGGAGTGCTCCAAATCGGAAAGGTGCTTTCACAAAGTCTCTAGCTTATTAGTGCTTCTTAAAAACATATATTCAGTGTGCTGAAATTATACAGCAACAAGAGCAACATGTACCAGAATTCTCAGGAAAAAAAACATGGAAAACTAAAGAGAGAAAAATTCTAATTTTAAAGCACAGCTTTTAAAACTGCTCAGAATGGTAACAGTTCAGAAGGAAAAACACTTCTACTGTTAGTGGTGTAAGAGCAGTCTAAAGAAAAAAAACCATAGTTAATTAAGAGGCCAATTTCCTATCAACTGAAGGTATTTACCAAGGCAAAGAAAATACAGCACTTGATTATGGAACATACGTGACATACGTGACTGTCTCATAAGTATGTTCAATGATCAGCTGCAGTCACATCGCACTGAAGAGCTAAATGATATCTGATACTTGAAGTGTGAACTAGTTGAAAGGTACTCATTGCTTCTTCACTTTATACTGCAAAATCTACTTCAGTGCCTACAAAGGGTAAGTTAATAGCTAAAGAAGACCATGGCCGTACAGGACTGATGTTTTCAGTGACAGCTCTGAAGGAATGCATATGTTTATTGTTAAGATTCGTACTTTTAGAGCTATGCACTAAAGTTATTCTGAAGTGCTACACAAAGAATGCTAAGCAATACTATTTTAAACTGCATTCAGATGAGCAGTATTGCAGACAAGTATTTTAACTACATGAGCAAACTGGCAAAAATGCATAAGGGCAAACTGTTAAGTCCTGTGACCATTTATAGTGCACTTCTTGATAGAAGCTCGGTATAACTAATGCAGAGGATGCAGAAGCTATGAATTATCAGCTCTCATAACGGAAGTATTTTTACTCCCAAGGATCATAGTACACATTTTAAAGATGTTTTGCTTGTTTAATTACAATTAAGGAACAGAAGAAATGAGTTCAAACCAGGAGAAGGTCGATAATCTCTAAGTCATGTCAGTGTTTGAATGGCCCAGTCACACACTTGCCACAAAAAAATTGGTATTGGCGTATTACCAACTCAATAATCTGAAGCAAACTGTAGTTCATATTCTAAAGCACATCAAGTTTAGTTATGCTAAATAATTCAATGCATTACTTATTATATGAAAAGCTGAAATTTTAAAAAGGGTTCTAAGAGTTGCATATTGGTGAAGACTTTGCATCAGAACTCATATTTTACAGAAAAATACTTTTTTTGGTTTTTGCTATGCTTAGTAAAACAATAAATTTACGCAACAGTAGTGATTCTCTCATTTTGATATCCAAAATTAGGCTGGAGTTTTGGGGTTTTTTTGTGGGCTGGTTGTTGGGTTGGGAGTGGGTTTTTTGCTTTTAATATGCATAAATGGAAATGCAGATCTTATATGCAACCTACACGTGTTAGCATTGAAGGATCCCAATATGGTAATCGTTATGAGTTGCTTTGAGCATTGCAAGGCATGAGACTAAAGGCGGAGCTCTAATCTTCTCCACTATCAGCAGCCATCATACTGAGAATTACTAGTTTCAGAAAACAAGATAAATTTTTATAGATTTATGTTACCTTAGCTTTTCCAACACCTAGGTACAGCATTTCTTAATCTCCTCCTTAGTCCTAATGCTAAAAGAAAAGTAGATGCTGAACAGCTTCTTAAATCCTCCTTGTCTTAAAACCTCTGAGTCATTGAATTGACTGCTTGAATGTGGTGTAGGACAGGAAAACCAAGATAGATTGTGGTAATTTGGGAATAATGCATAGTCTTCAGAGAACTACTTAAGAATATTTTTACCATGCTTGAGGTAAGTTAATGTGCGACTACACATCTCAATACAGGAAATATACACTTAAAACAAACATCAGCATCTAAGTTAAAATACGATAATGGATTAATATAGTCCCAAAAAGACTTGTGAACTATATCTAGTAAACTTATCTTGTACCATGCTTTATTTAAGATAAGGGAACTAAAACTACTCAAACATATTCCAAATATCTGTTTTGAAGCAAAGAGATCTCAAATCATATAAAAAAATTTAAAGCACATACATTAAAAGATACTGAGTTACTTTATCACTTTCAAACTTAGGAAATGTTCCTATTCAATGTTCACAAAAACACATATGTATAATATTTAATTTCACAAAAAAATACTTTTCTGAAATGCACCTGATTCTATATTCAGTCACATATGTACACATATAATGTTCTATTTTTTTTCATTGCTTCAGGCTGACATTATGTTGCTAGCTTTCAACACATGCCATATACCTTTTACATATAAGAAACATGCTGAGGAATTCACAGCAACTTAGTAAAAAGAAATATGTTAACATTCAAGGAAAGCTGAGCTAGATTTTAAAACTTGCACCAATAAATGGATACACTATTATTCATTAATAACAGAAAACTTGTTGGAAAAATTAATTACTAAGAAAAAAAAAAAACATTTATAATTGTACTGAAAAAAGTTTCAAAGACTTGTAAAGAAAAAACCCTAAGTTTACTTCAAGGAATAAGTTCAGCGGTATGCAAAATGAATAACAAAATCACAATGTAAGTTGATTTGAAAATAGTCACTCGTTATTAAGAATTGTATATTACAGAGAGAATAAAATTTGAAATACTTGTTCTTTACTTATATAATGTGCTTTAAGAGTCACTTTTCATATAGTTCCTGAAGTTGTAGCATAAGACCCGTGATAGTTTGTCAGGCTAGGATTGTCTATATATAAACTATATCGCAACCTCCACATAGTAACATGCTATTTTTATTTTCTGTAACAGCAAAAATGTTATCTCCATTACTGAGTTACAAAGGTACTAAAATAATATTTTAGGAATTCTTACTAGAAACGTTGAAATATTAACTATTTTAATATCTCTAAATTCTGTACTTTAGTATTCAACAAGTTGCATGTAATTCAGAACTGCATTTTATTAATTTGATTCCAAACTACCCACACTACCTAAAAGGGTGAATAAAAGCAAAATACACATTAATGAGTGCACTGATTTTGTACACTATTTATTTCGTCTGCACGGTTTAAAGCTATGAAAGAATCTCTGGCATTTCCCTTTTAAATGAGTAATAGCTAAGACAACATGTACGGATTTAATTAAATTAAAGCTCAAAAATTATTGCAACAAGTGACCCAAGGCACTCTGAGTGAACAGATAACTCAGGTATAAATATTTCTTCATGGAATGAATGCACCATGACAAAGCACTGAGCTACAAGCCAAGTGACCAAAATTCAGGTTTTAAAGACTTTTCCACTTACCCGCCTACGGCAGAAGGGCAGGCCCTGTGCAATGATGCTGATGCTAAATATCTTCATCACGGTTTGGTGTGGTAGAGGTTCTTTGGTACTTTTAAGATCAACAGGAACCAAGCCATGGTTGATGGCAGTTTTCCCAGGTTTGGACATTTTATCGTTCTGACTTTGTCAAGCCTACTAATAATGCAAGAACATTGCCAAAAACTTTGCTTCTAAAGTTGCATGATGTCTTTTTTCCTTTAGGAAAAAAAAGTTTCAGACTGGCAATTCAGCTCCCCACAGCCTCTGCCTTTGTCTCTCAACCTTCTCCTGCCAAGTGTCCTGACCTGTCTGCTGCTCAGTGAAGTGCAAGCTATCCTAGTATAGACAGGAATTAAACCACCAAGGGGCAGGCAGACTGCTCCTGCCAGTCAAACAGCTGGTGGACCTCCCCTGCAATGTTAGAAGAGCTCTTCTACAAAAAGGGATCTGTAGATTGAAAAAGATGAAGAAAATCATGACTGCCAGGAGTTTTAATAACCACGGCCACGTACATGTGTGCTTTAATGGAAGAATTTTTAAAATTGGCTTGTAAGATTTTTACAAGTTTACATTCTGCTTTCAGAAGAAGAATCCAAGGAGATTACAACCTTCATTAGACAGCAACACCGTTACTGCAGGATCAACTCCACCAGTCTTTGTACAAAGTTCTTCAAAAAAGAGAGTCCTCTAAAAAGAAGATAATGACTTGCAACTTGCTCTTTTATCAGGAATATTTTGACTCATATTGTGATTTTTAGCCCTAGCCCTCCTTACTTGTGTACTGTTATTCAGCCTGCACGTCCTCCTGCCTCCCTGCTGCTGTGAAGGGAGCAACATCCAGGGGGCTTTAGCTCTAGGGATGCAATTGTACCGAACAGGTATCCCTTTTCCAACCATCACAGGTTTGGGTACCAATTTGCTCAGGCCTATTTCTCACATTGAGGGAAAGGAGAAGGGCTCTCCCTCTGAGAACAGCATTGCCTGAAGGAAAGGTCTGCCTGCCCTTAGCAATAAACCTGACTGAAGTTCACTTCTCAGGAAAAAAGTTCTGAATGAACAAAGCTATAACAGTACTGTCTGTTACTCAAATTATCCTCAATTAGTTTACTTCTATTTAAAATAATTTCTTGATCAAATCAGCTTTCCTACCATGCGTCTAAGTTCCCACAGTCCCTTTCCAATCCCTATACTTAGGCATATTTTTTAAAGAACATATTCAAATTTTGAAAACCTTTTAGAGCAAAATTATGTAGAAAGAGACAAAAGCCTGCGAAAAAGTCTTACAAAATTGGAAAGAGACACAGAAAGCCATCAAAGTCCTTGTATGAACTGAGTCAGTACAGTCCAAAATACGGTGAATAAATGATCATTAAAAAAATCTTACAAGTCCCTTTATGCAGAACCCAGCAAAGATAATTAACTGTGTAATTATGTGATGGCAAAAGAGGGAGTGCAGTAATGCTTTAATGCCTGAAGTACAACACTGTAACTTGACAAAAGACAGCATTAAAATATGCCTGTATTAGCATCTCCACTTAGTCCTTTGTTTCCCCTTCAAAAAGCCAGGCTGTAAGGATGGATGCCTCACACATAGGAGCCTCCCCCAACTAAACGTTTGCTTGCTCATTGCTTTTTATAACAAATTTTGCCCCCCAAAAAAACAAACCCCAAAACCAAATCACCCAAATCTATGTTTCTTTGAGTACATATACATTACAGTCAGCATTAACTTAAAACAAAAACCTCTCTCAGACAAATAAACAAAAAAAGCCTTATTTCTTTGCAGACACTGCGTACAGAAAAGCGGTAGAATGTTGGGTAGCTGTGTATTTTCATGCTCTCTTGCTGTTTTGGTTCTGTCTTTTCATCATTCCATTCAAGTGCCATTATAAAGTACATTTTGACATAGATTTACTTCTAAAAGACTATTTATGTTTCCTTGTTTATACTTCACCCTATAAACTCCAAAATGCACTTTACCATTGGCCTGTATCAACAGAGATATAATTACAACACGATACCTTCATTCTGAATTACAAGTATTAGGCTTTGGCTTGGCTGAAAGACTTTGGAAAGGTGTCCTTGGATCTCAGTTTCACACAAACAAGAAAACTTCACTGAAGTACTCCACAGAGGGAGAAAAAGTACCCTTTTGCTTCTACTTTGAATAAGTGCAGAACAGAGCCAAAAACCCAAAAGATATCTATTTGCATATTCCTATTGATGTATCATGCAAAAAGAAGCAACAGGACAAAAAGAAGCAGCAACAGGACAACTGGTCACTCTCTCAATTGTTCCAACAAAGTGATGAGTTTACCTAAATATATCTATATAATGAATTTAAATAGTATGTATACAATATAACAAAGTCAGATATATTATTTTGTACAAATTCCAGATTCTAGTTTATTGAATAATATTTAATTTAATTGCACACAGCAATGTCTCTGTGCATGTGTCTGCATGCTAAAAGAAAATGCTGAAATAAATTCTATTTTAAAAGATTATTTCATTGCATAATTGTTGAAAGGAGTATTTGTCAGTGTGGCAGATCACTATTTTAGTACTAGCTTTTATTAGTTGATATCAGAACCTGGTATCTTACTCCTTTACAGTCTTACTCCTCCCCAACCCTCCCAAGCTTTCTTTAAAAAAAAAAACAAACAAAAAAAAAAAAAACCAACCAACCAATTAAACTTCCAAAACCAAAAAGTCACATTAGCTAATAACCAAACTGCAAAATAGGAACAAAACTTGGCCCATGTACAGATTTACATACAATTGGGGAGCAGCCAAGACTGAAGTATGGCATTCTCCAAGCACCGCTCACAGCGCAAGTCTCCAGTCACAGGTTATTCTCACACCTCTGAAAAGACAAAACTCTGATCGTCAGCCCTTCTTCTTTTGTTGTTTGACATAAAAGTCCCAATAGTACATTGTTTTTTCCCCTCAAGAACCTCCAAACTATTCTACTGGAATCCCACAGGGACATACTTGTGGCTGAAAAAAAAAAAAAAGTATCATGTTGACATTCACTGTGGTTCCCTTTCTAAGTGGATGGAGCCAAAGCAAGATAAGGCAATTTTTTTTTTGTCCCACATGAAGTTACAATTTACCACAACCATAAGGAAAAGCTTCAGTTTTCATCATCTCCCAGAAAACACATTTGTATTAGCAGATGAGATCCTGTTGGCTTAATCTGACAGAATCTTCTCATAGAGATGACAATTGTTTTGTGTATTAACATTACTGGAAAAAAATAAACTCATAGCACTTTAATATGGTGATGGAACAGTCCAAGACCTAGAGAGTCCTAAACAAACTATTTGCAAGTACAGGAAAATTAAAATGCAGATAGCAGAAGCCCAGACAGCTTTTTTTCAGTTCTTAACATTGGTGAACAGCTGCCCTCAAATGGATACAGTGGAGCACTACAACATTTTAAAAGTCACCTTCTCTAAATAGCATAATCATCCTTTGAATATGTTTTATAATATATTTAGTAGATAACATTTTTAGTAAGCTTTGCATAGCTGTAGCATATCAAATGCACTATAGTTTCCATTATATACAAGCCTTATTTGCTGACTTGATATTTATACTGTTCCTTGCCCATGTGTAAGAATGGGTGAGAACAATTTTGTTAGCCAAGTGAGGCAGTCTGTATGCTAGTAACTACTCTTACACAGCGACTGTGGTCACAATTTTACTTGTATGTGGGATTTCTAATACCAGTATACAAGTAATTCCCACACAATGCAGTGCACATTAGCTTGCTTTGTATAGACAAACTAAAAAGCTACATAGAAAAAAAATTACTGTTGTACAAAACTGACCACAAATGTATTAACGGAAAAAAAGCCTCTTTCTCTGAAGATTCTCTACAGCATCCAAGGTTACCCAACACAAAAATTTGCATGTATAGGAAAACACAATGACCCAGACCCCTGAAGACAATATGCAAGGAATCAATGGAAAAGATACTTTTGATCTCACAAGACCAGAATTTCCTTATAAATGTACACTTGGTAAAACATCTTAACTGATGGCTTTCCCTGTTATTTCAGGGAAAAAAACCCACAAGTATAGATCTGTTGTACCACAAGCAAGAGAAGGAACACAGCATGGCTCCAGGTAAGATTGTCAAGTCAGTTCAAATCGTGTTTGAATTACAAGGTCCCAAAACATATGGGGTCCTACACGGAAGAGTCATTCTCAACAGTTCAGTCATAACAAAGCTTTACTTCAAGCTTATGCCTTGCCATTAGTTTTGCCTAATGAATGGCTTCTATAGCATAAAGAAAGGAACAACTGTTACCTGAACCTGTTCAGGTGGTCGGAGCAAAACTCAGTTCCATAAGGATTCAATTATGTCTAACCAGGTGATGGCCCACCCTGGAGATTATATCTCTTTTTCCTACCTACCTTTTAGTTACCTTGAAAACTTAATCTGTCAAATTAGGTGAAAATTACTTAAGCAATGCGTAAACACTAGAAAGAACACCATGTCAGGCATATATCTGAATTGCTCAAGCTTTGTTTTCTTCGTCAACAAAGTTGAATAACACAGTGAAGAAGAATTCAGATTTTCTCAACTTGGACTCACTCAGGTGATACTCCCTCATTTTAACTCTGGCTCTGGAATCGTACTGAAAAATGGTCATTAAAAATGACTGTGATGAAGGAGGTTGGTATCTAATACAAAAAAAAAAAGCTACTTTAAAGCCTTTGTCATGAAAGAGTAAGACAGAAATATGCTTTCTGCAGCTGCTGGTGAAAGATGGTACAACTTGTATGATACTCCTACACTGAAAAAAATTTATCAAGGTTCAAACAAATATAGATCAGGATGATGCTAAAGCTGCTGTCTGGCAACATACTTCACACTCTTCAAGATAGCATTCCCCAGAAATACACTATTAGAGGCCAAGGAAAATATTAAATACCAAGTGTGTCAGCAAAGGTAAAATCATCAGATAAACTACTAGACATTTTTCATGCCTATATACATGCTCATGTCTGTTTAAACATGGCCCTATCATCTGAATGCTAGTGCATGGAGAAGAGAAATTATACTTGAATTTGACCTACTGCGTTTTAATATTGTGTATGGCATTTAACTACACTAGCTTTGACTGTTGGGGAATCCAACCAGTGGGTCACATTAACCAATAGCAAAGGTTCACTGGTTTTAGCTTCTAATTGCAACTACCAGCACAAGTGAGTTTGAATGACTGTCAGTCATTGGATCTGTTCAATCTCACAGCTGATCTCTGGATCTGAAATGAAACAAGTCAGCTAGAGATTCTAGTAGCAAAATAGAAGAGTGACACTTCCCCTCCTTACTCTGGCTGTTTTATTTCAAACTCCTCCTTAAACAAGCTGTAAGACTTGAGAGTTCTGAACTGACTCCAGTAAGAAAGACACCTGAAAATCCTAAATTTTTATTGTTGCTGATTTGGGGTTTTTACTCCCATTAGATAAGCAACTAGAAACAGCTCACAAAGCAGCCAGATGCATGATGAGACAAACACAAGACAATAGCAAAAGTGTTTGGGAGTGGAGAGTAGTCAAGGACTCCACCTTTGAGCAATAATGAGCTATCATATCACTTCTCTTCATCCACAAATTCCTTAGCATGCAATACTGGTCCCAAAGAGACATCAACGGTAACAGCTTCCTGGGCATCTCAAATAATACACAATTTCACCTCAAAAAAAAAAAAAAAAAAAAAAAAAAGAAGAAGAGAAAGTGAAGGTACATGCAGCTATAGGCAAGGGATCAGCACTCAGTCATGATGGTAATAATGCAACAGAGCATTTGACAAATTACTAGGGACCATTTGCACAAGCTGTCTGTGTAAAGTCACTTTAAGCTTTTATGAAACAAACACAGACTGTCTAGTAAAGTGCATGCTGGTAAGACTATGTAATACCAATACTATCATAGCATTAAAATATATACTTAACCAGAGGCCTACATTATTTGGCTTTACTCCACAAGCCTCCTAACTTCATTTACTGTACTTTTGGATTTTCTTTTCATTGTCACTCATTTTAAAATCATCTTTAAAGCATGTATCTTCATTTCTTCATTAAACATTTTAGAAAATATTCCAGAAATCCAGCTGCATCCTCATGCATTTTACAAATATTCCAGAAATGTCTGCCCAGTCCTCATTGGCTATAACATGAGTTGTTGGATAAGCACTCTTCGGTCTAGTCAGATTCATACCAGCTGTTAAAAACAATTGCTACAGCTGCCCTGCAGGAATTTATTTGCTGACCACTTATTTATGCTGTTGTTGCACCTTTAAATAAAGCTGAGACAAGAATTAAGAACTACAACAACAGGTAGAGAAGTCATGTAATATTTAACACTGGATTAAAATACAAGTCAAATTCCCATCTGAGGATAAGCCCAGAGAAGGGAAAGTGGGTGGTTTTGTTAGTGAGGCGGCTGTTTTTATGCAACGGCAAGATAGGAAACAAAAAATTTAGTTTTCCATACAGTAATTCAGCTTCTTTTATTACTATATCATTCTTCAGTATAAAATGCAAAACTTTCAATGAGAAATAGCTACTTATATACATACATGCATGAAATACACACAGGGCATTACCAAACTATTTAAAACAGGATTATCAGTTTCTGAACAGTGTCCCAATAGCACTGCTGAATATTAGTTTTGGACTTAAAATTTTCTTCCTTTCTGCATATTTAATAGAAAAGGAACCATCCCTATAACATCAGAAAGGTGTTAAAAATTTTGATGCCACCCAATACTATTTTTTTTCTTTTTATATATTAAAAAATAACATCTAGATACTATTTATTCAGTACTAAAAACAATTCCTCTTGCATAAAGCCTGGCAACACACTAACACTCTTCATCTTTGCTGTATTTACTGTGAAACTGAGAAGTTGAAAAATGCAAAGTACTACATTTTGTATGTTGGTATGTTTGAAACAATACAGATATCAAAGTCTATTTTGATGTATGGTTGTGTTTTTCTTACTAGAGCTGTGAAATACACATAAATCTTACAAATGCAACAACTGATTGTTACACTGGCATTCATTTGATAGCACCAAATTAAGCTATGTAATCCTTTTCAGCTGGTTAACAGCATACTGCAAAGGGGTGTGAGGCTATTTATAAAGCTCAAGATATGCGAAGTGAAGAATGCCTTTACTACACAAAAAAAGCAGGTAACCCATGGGAGAGCTGGTACTCTTGCTTGATATGATTGCCACCTTGATCTTTTATTCGTTTTTGGTGGGTTTTTTTCACTGTTTGGGTTTTGTGGGATGGTTTTAAGAAGAAACGGAAGCCCTCCCTGTACTACTTTTTTTTTTTTTTTTGAAAGAATCTACTTTTTTACAGTTTCTTCATATATCATTTATTATTTAAAATACATATTTCATAGAACTTGACTTTTCGTATATATACAACCAAATCCAGGTTTGTGTTTACTGTCTGTCTGATACTCTGACTTCAATCCCTGCCAGAAAAGAAACGCAGTGCGGCAGTATCAAATTCTGACTGGCACAGGTTAGGAAGAGTTTCAACAGTCCTCCAAAGGAGATACACAGGCAGACATACAAACACAATGTTTAGGGTACTTGCTGTAGTACATGTAGTACTAGTAGTTTACACCAAAGACAAAGATGGTGCAGATGGGTGAATACTTCAGGAACCAACTGAAAGTGTCCTTGCTTTGGATGAAGGCCAGCTTAAAGAGAAGGAACATTAGTATACTTGGCAAGAACAATGGATCCATAATGAATGATTTTGTCTGATTTCTTTCATTTAGCTGTGTCACTTCCACTTTCTTAATTTCTTTTTTATTTATTCTTTTAAATTAAGTGAACTGTTTTCTGCATGGTTTAGGGAATTTGACCAAGGGATCAGAACTGAAAGAATTAGAACATTGGTAAAAGACTGTTCCTTATTTGCTGCCTTCTCATTTTTAGTATTCAATCTCTTTGGATTAATTATTAATCCAAAATAATTATTAATTATTATACAATAATTATGATAGCTGCCATCCTTAAGGGACACTCCGTAAGTTAAGAGAGAAGAACAAAAGGTCTCTTGCCCACTTCCAAACATAGATAACAATTGGCTGGATGACACAGTGTGATTTGCACTTACAGGAAATGTTGCTTGCACTTTACTTAAAAGTAGTAATGACTTCTGGTGATGAATAAGGTGCAATTTATCCCTGCTGGCGATCTGTGGTGGCGGTAGGTACATTTTCCACTTCAGCAGAGGCACCAGGGACTGAACAAATGTATTAAAATTTAATAAGCATTAACAGAGTAATATTTCATGACACAGTTGAAAAGCATAGCCACTGTCTCTCAAGATTGAATTACACTGAATATTACTGAAATTCACAATGTGCTCCTTTGATATTATGCACAATACAGTTAGGTAGTAAAGTTCATAGAAAACATGAGCTTTTAGAAAGACCAAGCATCAAAAAAGTAAGGTTCTGTAAAGAAATAGTTGGTTTGGACCACCTTGACTTGAGACAGACATCTCTGTACTTGTTTCTCCCTCTTCCCAATTCTTGTTACAAATGAAAGTTTTAATTACCAAGAAGAGAAGAAAGGAAAAAAAAAGATTAATAAATCTTGACAGAATGCACATTGTATCATTACTACACAAGCATAGCTTCACACACAGATCAGACACCATATACTACCAAAGAAAAACAGTTCTTATGTCAAAACTTGTCCTTTGTCAATAGACATTACATGCTATTTAAGCAAACGTTCTGCTGAAACAGCTTGGAAATTTTAGTTTTAAGCATTCAGAAATCACTGAACTAGCAATGAAAACTGACATTGTCTAGTTTTCCTCCTTATACTCAAGATTTTGTAAAGATATGTAAATTACTGTGCACAGTTGGCTGAATAGCAACATGTTCTACAGACAGTGAAAAGTTTCATATAGAAATAAAGGGCATACTGCTATTTTGCAGGTTACACTGAGCGAAAAATGCATCAGGAAAAAATGTTAGTCCTGCAGCAGCTGTGAAATGTAATTCCAGTCCTCAGATCTCCTCCTGTTGCTTTGGCCCTCTAAGCTAATTTCAGATCTCATAATTTTTTAAGTGTAAAACATCAGTGAAAACAAGAAATGTACAGATCAAAACTTTATCTTTTTAAATATACACTCAAATTCATAGGCAAAAGAATATTTAACACCATCCGTTTGGGAAGGGGAGATGTCAACAAAAGCAAAAAGCTAACCCACCAGCAAAAGTTTACTTTTTTCACTTTTTTTTTTTTTTTTTTACTTTTTAACTCAAGTTTCATAACCAGTAATAAGCAAAAGGTAAAGCAGTCTAAAACTGACGCTCAGAGCAACAGTGTGCACTGATAAAATGTTCAGTACATGCAGCTGTATCACTACAGACCATAAATATTTGGGCTAACGAACACATCATACAACACCACCTGCCACATTGTCAAGAACAACATAAGGAACAAATGGCATAATCAAGTGGGGCAGAGCTTCCAAATGTTTGTTAAGACAACCCAACAGAGTAAGCATACTGAAAGTATTCTCAAGCACATTTTGATGATTTGTACCTCATATCATCATTGTCATACAACTGGTGCATTGAAATGATGTTACTACGATTTTTTTTTTCTCTTTTAAAAAAAGTTTTTCCATTTTGAGAACAAAGCTCTAAAGAAAAAACCATATAGGTGCCTAACTGACACTGATTTCAAAGCCCATGAGAAAGTACATGATTACAAGACACTGCTTCAAGTAGTTATCCTGAAGGTATCAGTTTAATTTATTCTATGCTAAGTAAACCGATACAGCAGTTTCATTAACAAAGGCAGCTCCTTTCCAGTATTTACCTTCAGGAAGGACTGCATAGGCCAAGCAACTAAGACAACTGAAGTCAATACAACCTTATGGCAAAGCATCGATGCTGAGCAAGTCTCAACCAAGAGGCTGTGCCCACTCCCCCCAAAAGGTGGCTGGCACCCTTTTGCTTTAGGGAACTGCTGGAAATATGCCTATTACAAGTATGTTCAGAAGAGACTATTGGACATGCCTGGTAAGAACCATCAGGAAATAAGGAAGGTATACGCTAAGATACAGGCTTCACTGCAAAAAAGGTGCAATTGTACATTAAGTCACGTAGCTGTACAGACAAACCTGGCACAACCGAAAACAGATATGCAGGTTCATTTTCCAGTGTCATTAGCTGAGGTAAATCCCTTGACTGGAGTTAAAATATTGACCTCAATTATTGGCACACAAGTAGAAAATTGCTTGTGCCTGACTCAGGTAGGTCTTTAATAAGCCATCTCTGTAATGGGAAACTAAACAAGAAAATAAATCAGCACTACCACCTTCCACATAAACAAACACACATCTTTCTGTAATAAAGAGGGGAAAAAAACTAAAAATCAGTGAGAATCTACTTATTCAATACAGTCTTGTAATCAAATTTACAACCCAACCTGTCAGCATCAATGTTTTCTGTTAAACTACTTTTCTTCCTTCCCAGGCACTGAGATTCTTGACTTTACTTTCTACACACAATTACTTACTTAACATATTACACATTAGCACTGTCATTTAATTCTGTGGTAATACAGAAATCATACTGAAAAGAGCTAAGACACCCTTCATTAAGGGAAAGAAAAAGCAGAATTTATTATAGAACAAATTCCTGTTCTTTGACTGTAAACGATATTTTAACATAACAGTCTAATTACTAGGTATTTGAAGAACTTTGCATAAGAAAAATGAACTAGATAGACAAGTTCTCAGATAAGCCACAAATTGTATCAAGGATAACCATATTACTACAAGCAGAGCCCATGTATCAATTAGTAAGCCTCATGACTCACTTAGAGAGTAAGGAAAAATTAGCAGAGCAGCAATTATTTAACACCAGTTTTACCTGCAAGTGAAAGTGTAAGAGAAATTCTGATTACAAAAGACCTCTGCAAGGCTTGGGGAGAAAACGAAGCCATTACTTACTATAGTGAAGCAAAAGCAGAGCAAGAAAGAGGCACTTTTCAAAAGAAGTGTTGATATTCATAGTAAAGAAACATGCTGCAGGTTACTACAGATGGGGAATACACTTCCTCTATACAGATAAACTGAGAATCTGCATTCTCTCCATGGATGTTTTTAACAGCTACATCTTAATGATAGTAACATAACCTTTCCAAATGGTCCTACTTGCTTGGAATCATGAGCAACTGAACTGTGTAGTATATATATAAGAAAGAAGTCAAGGTTAAAAGTGTTGATTGATATTAATTGCAGAGTATGAATATTTCTAATATTATTACAGTCTAATATAAAAATAAGGCTCTGTATAAAAAAAGTAAAAAAAAATACATTTATAAACCACCAAAACTTGCCCCAAAATAACTGTCATGATAATGCAAAAGTAATTAGGACTGACAGATTTAAAGACCATTTGCTGTATATCTTAAGTCACGTACTTAAATTCATAGAATGGTTTGTGTTGGAAGGGACTTAAAAGATCACCTATTCCAGCCCCTCTGCCATGGGCAGGAACATCTTTCACTAGACAACATGGTTCAAAGCCTCATCCAGCCTTGTTTGAGGGCCTCGCCACATTCACAGTGAATCTCAAGCCTAATCTACATCTGTCCTTTAAGAACTCCAGCTCATTCAGCCTGTCTTAAGAGGAGAGATGCTCCAGCCCTCCAATCACCTTCATGGCATTCTCTGCAGGGCTGATCTCCATCCACTCATGGACCAACCCGTATTTGTACTTGAGATTGCCTCATATTCAGGACTTTGTCCTTGGCCTTGTTGAACTTCATGAAGTTTGCACGGGCTGTCCTCTCCACCCTGTCAAGGTCCCTCTGGATGGCACCCCTTCCCTCCAGCTTGTCAGCTGCTCCACACAACTTGGTATCGGCAGCAAACTTGCTGAGGGAGCCCTCAGTTCCACTGTCCATGAGGAACATTACATGTCACTGTTGCCCACTCAGACATCAATCTGTAGGCTGCAGCTCTGAGTGCAGCCATCCAGCCAGTTTCCTTACCCACTCAGTGGTCTATCAAATCCACGTCTCTTCCATTTAGGGACAAGGATATTGTGTGAAGCAGTGTCAAATGCTTTGCATGTGTCCAGACAGATGACATCAGTTGCTCTTCCATTACCTGCCAACTCTCCAACTCCATCATAGATGCACACCAAATTTGCCAGGCACAATTTCCCAGTAGTGAAGCCATGTTGACTTTAACCATGATCTGGCCTGTACTTCCCTGGGTGTTCCTTTGTTCCCTTTTTACAAATGGGAGTTGTGTTTCCCCCTCTCCAAGCAGTGAGATCTTCACATTAGAATCACAGAATTATAGAGTGGTAGGGTTGGAAGAGACCAGTGCCACAACTTCTCAAATGGCTTAGCCTCTTCATCCCTCCTTATGACCTGTAGATATACCTCATCAGGTCCCATGGATCTGTGTATCTTCACGTTCCTTATGTGGTCTCCAACCTCATATTTTCCCACATTCTTTCAGTCCTTGCATTTGCCTTCTGTGACTTAAGCAGTGTGTCTGGAGCATTTTTCAGTGATGACTTGTCAGGTAACCAGGTCTCCCATGTCCTTCCTGAGAGAGTCCAAATTTTCCCTAGTCTTCCTTTTATCAGCATCATATTTATAGAAGTTGTTGCCCTTGACAATACTGCCTAGGTTAATTCTGTAAGAGCTCTAACCAGATCCCTGGCTGCAAAGACAATTTCTCTGTGTTCACTCCAAGCTATCTGTCCTTGCTTCCACTATCTATAGGCTTCTTTTTCATGTTTGAGTTTGTCCAAGAGTTCCTTGCTCGTCTATGAAAGCCTCCTGGTCTTTTTGCCTGACTTCCTCTTTGTTGGGATGCATCACTCCTGATCTTGAAGGAGGTGATTCTTGAATATTAACCAGTTGCCTTGGGCTCCTTTTCTAAACCTTTATCTCATTGTATTCTATCAAGCAGTTCCCTGAAGCAAACAAAACCTACTCTCCCCAAGTCCAGGGTAATGAGCTTGCTGTGTGCCCTCCTAACTGCCTCACACATCTTGAACATCATTTCATGGTCACTGCAGCTAAGACTGCTCTCGAGCTTCACATTCCCCAGCATTCCCTCCTTCTTGCTGAGAACAAGGTCCAGCATAGCACCTCTTGTCATTGGTTCTTCCGTCACTTGGAGAAGAAAGTTGCCATGAATGCATTCCAGGAACCTCCTGGATTGCTTATGCCCTGCTGTGAAACCCCCATGATAATCAGGACTCATGAACATGAGGCTACTCCTATCTGTCTATACAGGGACTCATATAGTTGCTCTTCCTGCCTGGGAGGCCTGTAGCAGACCGGCACTGTAAATGTTACTTTTCTCTGCTCTCCCTTTAATCCTGATCTACAAGATCTCATTAGGCTCCTTACTCATCCCCAAGCAGAGCTCCGTGCACTCCAGCTGGTCACTGACATAGAGGGCAACTCCCCACTTTTGTCTCCCCTTCCTATCCTTCCTAAAGAGCCTGTATCCATTCCAACAGCAATCAATTCCAACAACAGTCATAGGAGCCATCCCACATGTCTCCATGATGCCAATAACATCAGAGCCCGACACATGTGAGCACATCTCCAACTGCTCTTGCACTTGTCTGGAATTCCTTTCTGATGCTCTTAGGGTGCCCTCCTGCTGACCTGGGATCCCACTCCAGGCTCTAGGCATCTCTTGCTGGCACGGGCATCAAACTGGTAGAAGTGGGACAGATGGAGGTTCCTTTCCCCTGCCAACTGTAGTTTTAACAGGCCACCTTCACCAGCTTAACTCCTTGTACTTTAGTGCTGTAGTTCAGAATAACTGAAAGACAAGAAAATTTGCCAGTTCCTAAGCTTTTAAAGGTTTAATTAAAAAAGATAATCCCAGAGAGAAGGGAAGAAAAAAAAAAAAAAGAGGTATGTTGTCCATGTATCTTTTTTTTTCTTACAATCAGAGTCATTCTTAATGGTTGTCCTTTTGACATAGCTTTAATTGTATTATTACTTAGTCTTTCAAGCATTAACTGTTAAGACCACTCAAGAGACAAAAGGCATGAACAATCTATATTCCCTATGTGTGACCCCTGCAAAACAAAGAATTTCTTTTTGTAGCACAAAGTTTTTCTCCTGTGCAGAGCAGAGGACTATACCTTGCATTCTTATCACATGAGCCACCTGAAAACATTTGATAGTTATTTTTTCAGGGAAATATTCTTACATTCTTCCACATACTGGAAAAATATTTATTCACAAAAAAAATTATATTGAGTCTTCCTGTTCCAGCTGTATTTATTCCCTAGATGTAAAAATCATGCTTCAGGTTTTTATCTGCAAGAGCAGTAAAAACCTTTGCAAAGAACAGTGCACAACACTCCGCTGGGCAGCAGCAGAGTGATAACAGCTCCCTCTGCTGCTCAGAAGAGGAGAAAAATACTAACATACACTTAGAAAATCAACATCCACCTACACGTAACATGCCAACCTTCTCTCAGATCTTCATATAGGAATCCCACTCCACTTCACAAACTGCTCAGTGCAATCTTAGTTTTCTTCAGTTTTCAAGATCAATGCCATCCTCCCATACAAAACCAAAAAATTACTGAAAAATAAATTCTTTATACCTTTGTGGCTCTATGTACCAGTTTGGACCATGCGCTCCATAGTAAAAAAATTCTGTTCCAGTCCACACTATCTGAGAGTTTAATGCTACATATGTTTTTAGATTTACATATGGTTTTAGATTTGTTTCAGAATTTGAGAGATGGGTATTTAAGCTCCAAGGGACAGGATTTCCTGTGGTATATCCTATCCTAGCCTCACCAAAGTCAACACAGCTTATCTTTCTGTCCCTCCCCCTTCCACTCTCCAGGGTCAACACTCAACCAAGAAAAGGCACTCTTGGAACAGCACCATTACTTACACACATGCACTCTGTGACTTACAGACAAACTGGCAGTATGGTACTCAGCATCAGACAATGCTGAAATTATAGTAGATAGTTTTTACCTTCTTTGCCTTTACCAGTGTTATATTTAATATATATGTTATACATGAAAGGCATCTTATTACCGTTAGTAATGAAGCAAATGCTCAAATATGATAACTGCTGAAGGGGTTTCAAAGCGTTTTTTGTGGCCGTAGATCCAGACACAGAAGAAATTTTCATCTTAAAACTCAGCTAATCTGTTTTCTGCTTCTTAGGAAGCTCTAGTTAACCAACAAAATCGCCATCACAGCCCACAATCCTCCAACAAGCAAAACTGCATTTAAAGAGGACACTAACTCATAAAGTTAGTAGAAGGTTCTTCAAGCAGACTAGGTGACTCCTTATGAGGGGCCATCATCACAATTCAGATAGCACATTCATATAGTCTAATTTACCAAGTTTCAAGACAACTTCAATAAAAGCAGGAGGAAATAAATGTTTATGTAAGAGGGGTTTTGTTGCAAAGACTCTCTTGTTGAATAGTGACTGTTTTCCAGAAAGATTGAACACTTTCCACAAAAAGGCTCAAACACTCCTTCAGACGTGCCTCCATACAAGCAGAGCAGGCTCCTGTGTTTCCTGAAACTCAGAACAGTCTTCAGATGTTTTCCTCTTTTGCCAGAGACCAAGTTCAAGAATGCAAGCAGGAGTAAGAAATTAAACAGGCCTTGATATGACAATTTGGCCTAAGGCACAGAGGCACCTGTCTCTGGAGATCTCACACCTGCAAGTCTCATATGAAGTCACTATTTTGCCCAATCACAGAAATCTGTGACAATATTTACTGGAATTAATGCAGTTAACACTTCTAAATGAGTTCAATGGGTGGGGTTTTTTTTGTTATTTAAAGTGAATGTTTCCTAACTGAGGTGGCTTACACAATAGATACATTTAATATTAAAAGTGTTATGCAATGTAGAATTTTAGATTAAAAAAAAAAAACAGAAAAAAGTTAAATTCATGGTAGCTTGGGTGTAAGCGATCAGGACTGTTTCTCCCTTCTACAAAACATATCAAATCTAAACCAAAGCTGAACGAATCTGTAAATTATTTTAATGCATTAGAAGAAATTTCTGTGATGATAATCAAGGCAATACTTGGCCAAGCAAGAAAAGTTCACAGCAGTTAAAAAATCCAACTCATCTCAATGGAAACTGAAAACCTCAAAAGACTTAAGTATACCGAAGATGACAATAATATTTCAAAACTGAGAGTTCTAGTAGTCGTTAAGCAAACGAAAACATAAAAAAGAAGGTGTTAAAGATGACATATTACAATCAAATTACTTTTAAAATTTAGAACCATCTAAATACTTCCAAAATATCACATAAATGTAACAATATATGGAAGAAAAGTTAGTAAATGAAACAAAGCCCAACCTCAATAAACACAGGCTGAAACCCTGCCGTCACTCCGAGGAAAATAATGCAGCAGTTGACACAGAATAAGATTAACAGTGCTGATACCAATTTTTCCATAAAAATGTAATGGTTATCACCTACGTCAAACACGAGTTTTGACCAAACATAAAATTTTGATGGCTTGATATATTTATTAATACTATAATTTCAAGTACAGGTTCACAAACATTTTAAATCTAAAATGAGCAAGAATTTTAATTTACATTAGCTATTTCCCAGTGACAGTGACTACCAATAATATGTTCTCTTCCATGCAGTGCTACAGAGTCCCACATGTACTGAGAGATAAAAGCATTTAACTGAAGTTGCTATGAAATATGTGATGCACTGTAAATGTATTTGTTCACTTCTGCTGTGGTTAATTGTTACATGACCATTCTTAAGAACTTAAGTGACACAAAGTCATCAGAAAGCACCGGAAATGGATGGAAAAATATGATGCAATCACTGAAGAATCAGCATCAAGTGTGTGTATCTGCAAGAGCCCAGCATTTTTGTCCTCCTGTGCTATTAAATATTTTTATAAAATAAACATTACAACAATTGGTAGGACATCAATCAATTGAAGCAAAAATTATCAAACAGTAAGGATCTGATGAAGTACACTGGATGTGAGAAAATGTTAATAAAACCACGTGTCATTTCTCATCTCTGGGTACAAAGGACACAGTCCATACCTACAGAACAGAAGGTTCTTTGGAAGAAGGTTTACATTATATGTTAGACAATTGAGTTTAACATGAAATCCAATGCAATGCTGCAGTCAGAAGTGTTCATGTTAATGTGGTCGTTTGTTATACAAACAGCAAAGTATCCAGCATGAAAAAAAAAGTTTATCATTGGTGCTTTTGCTACTGGAGTTTTAATCTCAGTTCTGATATCTATGATTCAAGACAGATGTTCGAAAATCAGAGAGACTGTTCAAGGAAGTACAATAACAAGAACAAAACCCAGAAAAATGTGCCCAATGAACACAGTGTAATTATTTACATTTAAGAGACCCTTCTGAAGTGAACATGATTGCTTTATACATAAAAAAAAAATTCTAGTTGTTAAACAGCTATTCAGTACAACATAAAAATAATGAAATGTAATGATCAAAACAAGATAACAAGAAGAAAGCGGAGTAAAAGTGCAGGTGTTTAAACACTGATGGTAACTAAAACTATTAACCTAGCCTTCATGACTGTTTCCTGTTCTGAAATTGTAATTTTTTTCTAAAAATATGCTTTAGCTTGCACACAAGTCAATACAGAGTGGCCTAGCATTTTATGCAGGAAACCTTAACAGGTAACCACAAGAACCCTTCGGGATTCCTGGGTTAGAACTACCTAAAATAGAGTTGCACCATGAATCAAGAATTATTCCCAAACACAGTTTACTACCAAGGTTCCCAACAGGAGCACAATCTCGGGACAGAGCACAGACAAAAATGGCCAGCACTGCACAAAAACGATACACAAATCAACTATTAGACCACACACAAATTGTACATCTATCAAAAAAACCTTTCAGACAACTTCCTCCAGGCTAAACCAGCTTGTTTCAGTTTATGTCGAATATGCGTTAAAAAAAAGAAAAAAAGATTGCATACATTATTTGAGATAGCCAAAGCTTCAGAACTGACTACCTCTGAAAAATATTATCTGCTTAGTCTGTATATAATTTGAGTATAGTTATTCACAATGAACTTCAACAAGTTGCCTATTCAGATGCTCAATATTTTTTTTTTTTTTTCTGTGTAAGCATTTCCTACTGTAAGTATCAAGTCCATAGTGGATGCAAGATGCTATATGATACTCAGTAAGTCATGGTAACACCGGAGAAAACCAAAGCATTGGTATAAAACCAAGAATTCAAGTTCCAAAAAGCCAACTGAATGCCAGGAAATACGACAGTATTTCACTCCAAATGAAAAAGCATATGTTTTGGTACCTTGAACAGTTGCCTTACCAATAGAAAATTATATCATTTTCTAAGAAGTCATGTGACAACATTATGATTTTTCAAAAATCAAAGATATTAGTTAACATACTTTAAGCACACAGGTGAATTACATACTAATCACAGGTACCAAAAACATATTGCTGCAGCTTCCAGAGGCAAATGTTCATCCTATTTACTACTTCTAGTACATATTCAGTACTGATTCTCCATCTCTTATTTATGCTCCTACTCAAACACATAGGGAACCCTGTTAACTCCTTTTTTGTGGTTTTTGGTTTCATCCATTTTCAGAAGGGTTAAGTACATTGTAGAAATTTAAGGAGGTTTTGTCATTTAGTTTTTTGAAAGGTGAGAGAAGGCTGGTGTTCTATTACTAGTTAATTATTATGAAAAGAATGTGGTGCACAGGCTTAGGAACAACATTCTCCCACAAGAACACTTGCCTGCTCCTCTTACTTTATTAGTTGGCATTATTCTTTCAGTTTTTGCTGCTGCTAAGAGTTAACAGAATTCCTCCTTCCTAAAGAATTTGGAAAATATAGTGAACCACTAACGTACACTGGAGCTAATACTCCAAAATCATTAAAAAAAAAAAAAATCTAAAATGTTAGGCAATATAAGTAGCAATAAAAATACAAATATTTCTTTCCAAATACTTAAAGCAAACAGAAGTTTTCAGCAATCATTGCACACCATTTAAAAGATCCTTACACAAAGAATACCACACAACGTTACATAATTACTTCGTAATTGAATGACTGGCTAACACACTTTTTTAGAACTATATTTTGTCAGTGAACTCACTATAACCTATCTAGAAGAACATGCTTTTTGTAATATTCCATCCTATTTTAAAGTTACTATGTTTTGATTTAGATGAACCAGATATTCTCAGAGAACACCTCATATGCACAATTGCTTACCTTCCTTCTTGCTTCCTCTGAGAAGGAAAATATCATAAATAATGCCAAGATTGTATTTTTAAGTGTATAAGCATGCAAAAATATTCACAAAGAAACACCTTCATCTTCTGAATATAAGTCATGAGAGCTCTATTCCTTAAAATAATATAGGACTACTTGCTTATGTCAAATGCATGTAAATAATCTGATTAAGTTAAAACAGTATAGTTTTCGTGGACTCCATAAATTCTTCTCAAGGAGCTCTTTAGGAAGTAAAATATTTGTTTCATGCAAAACTGTAGTGTAAATTAAACATGCATGTGATTTTCTTAAAATCCAGAGTTAACAAGGATTAAAAATATGAAAAAAACTGAGTTTCTCACCTTTGTCTTTATGTAGAATGGTGATGACTGGTGAATGGGCAAGTCCATGAGGCTATTGGAATTTGTGACATTGTTACTGTTAGCATGTTCATCTTCTCTACTGCTGTCATCAGATTGATCAAAATCATCACTTTCCTGGTCCATTTCCTCCTCCTCTTCCACCTCCTCCTCTTGATCACCAGCATGTTCATCACCATCATCTTCCTCTTGATTACAAGTGGACTCTTCATCCGCTGTAATAAGTCTATTGTTATTTTCTTCTAATTGTTCCTGCTGAGACTCATGTCTGTCATCGAACCCAGGTTCATCTCCTCCTGTCTCTCCATTCCTCCCAATGTGCTGCTCCTCTTGTTGTCGTCTTTGCTGCTGCTCCTCCTCTTCTACAACTCGATTCATCTGCTCCTCATCTACTTGGCTTGAGGAAGCATTACCTCGAAGAGATCCACCAGTTCGTCGCCTCTTGCTGCCCACAGAGAGCAGGTCCTGATTCATTTCCAAAAGCCAGCTTGCTACTTCTTGGACCTTGGCTAGGCTATCTGAAGATGCAAATGCTTTCACATTCTAAGGAGACAAAAAAAAAAAAAAAATTAGAGAACTTACTTTTTTTTTTTTTTTTTTTACTGGCTAAAGCATTAAAAACTTATTTCATTGTATTACTCCCGACAATTTCAAATTCCAAGAAACAAGGAATAATTTGTACTTGACATACAACTGGAAAAATCCCAACAGACTTCAGATAACTTTGTAGCAAGAGACTTATTTCGCCTGTTAAACAGTCTGATCATGACCTACGTAAGCACCAGATACAGCAAAATTCAGAACTACTTCCCCTTCTAGAGCTTCCACGAGAGTCATTAACACTCATGTTAAAAGAAGATTCAATTATGTGATGTTACGTTCTAAAAAATGGACAAATATAATTTAAATGTAGCATTATGTTTTCCCTCTCATTTGATTACACATTTGATACATTACTCAGAAATTATCAACTGCTTCTGGTCTTATGCCTTAAGAGTAGGCATATTTTCTGGTATAACTGAAAGTTTAACTTCTTGTTACTAAGGGAACATGCACTAAAGAATATATCCTTATCACTTCTAAGTCTTAAATTGGCCATAGAGATGCTAAGTGGTTAAAAGCAGGCATCACCAGGCAAGCCCCTGCAGCCCAGAAATGGCACAAACCTTGCCTGGCCAAAAAAAATCAAAACCAAACCAAACAAAAAACCGTGCCAAACACTGCTAGTAAAGTTCTCCAAACTCTAAGAAGGTACAACACTTGTTAAATAGGAGAAGTTTTTTTACCAAAGCCAAATTGAGGTGCATATTAACAGAAAACTTAAAATGACCCAATGACCCAAGGATTAGGCACATGACCCAATCCAGAAGCTAACGACTCCAACTTTTAATGCAAGGGGCATCAAAAGTAAATGTGTTTCATTATCTATATACAGTAAGTAGCATTTGAGAAAGAGTACTCTTCATGGCATCATCTAGAAATGTTTTCATTTAACATTTTTTCCCCAAAGCCCAGAGAAATTAGCATACTGGAGTGATATTTAATAACTTCATTTTACCAAATATCAAATTCGGTTGAATATAGAATATATTTATCAGGCATTAGGAACATGACAACACTGCATCTTATATTCTCAAGAAAAAAAGAAAATACTTGGATTTTTTAAAGCACTGAATAATGTAAAAAGCAGTAATAACAACACTACAAGACCAAAGATCTTCACAATCTGGGAATTTTAGCTTACACCACAAATGATTCCCTAAATAGCCATGAATGAAGCTTTCAAGTTTTAACTACTTTTTTTTTTTTTTTAGTATCAACAGCATTAGCTCAAAAATATGCAGCAATTATTGTTTTAGGACTGACTTGCTAAAACTGCAATGCTGCATTTGTTTCAATAATTTAATATATACTTCCAGTTTTTATCTATAAGTAGCCAACATGAATGGTCAGCACTGAAATACTTAAGTAATAATATGCATGATTCTGCTAGATTCTTAAGTGACAAAAATAACACTGTTCTTGCTGTTACTAGAACCAAATGAAATTCCAGTCAAATTTTTAAAATGACCATACAGTAATAATATATTTTTAATTATTAATACATTTTTAAGTGACCATCAATTCGTACAATTAGCTTCAGTCATAAACGCCTTGAGTTTTACTTTGAACTTGCATGAATAAATTCAACTTGTTTTTTATAGAAGCCTGTAAAATGCATTATCAAAATTTAATTACAAGCAGTGCTACATCAGAAATCATCAATATGCAAAGAGGTGATGCATTCACTAAAGAACAGATGGATATATATTATATGAGAGATTTGAAACATTAAAGCTGCCTTCTGTCTTCTAAGTGCTTTCAGAATTACCTACTGTCAGCTAATACACAAGATATAATCATTTCCATATATAAAGTCGATAAGGAATAAGACAGGATTATTATTTTGCTGGAAGAAGTGTATTTACAAATCAACTACCAGAGAACTAAAATGCTGTGTTTTCAGCAAGTACAATGCCTCCTTCATTTATACTCGCAGAACCCCAAATTACTCAAAATCAGCTAAACGCCAGCAAATCCATAGAGGAAAACTAAAGAGGAACTACATAGAGGAAAAGTGGGAAGTCTCCATTGGTACTGCTGTTTTTTTGCTATTCCTTCTTTAACACGTGGAACTGTAGGGGGAAAAAAAAGGAAATTAGGTAGATGCAAAGAGGTGAGGGTGAGGGGTAGAAGGTGGAAGGTTTTATTGCTTTTTTTTCCTAACCAAATACAGACAAACTTAGAAATTAGAGCATTAGATTGACTTCGATACTAACTTAACTCTTGGTAACACTGATCAGGACAGAAGTTCATGTAAAGACTGGCTACAGTAACAACACAATTTGTGGGCAGTAGACACTTTTAGAACAAATCTTTTTGAGATTACAGATTTAGTGGACAAAACTAATTAGATGAACACAAAAACTTCTGTAGATAATTGAATAACTTCTGCCAAACTACATTCTGAAAGAATAAAACAAAATCCTTATAAGCACATTTTGCCCAAGACTGACATTGGTGTGTTAGTAACTTCCAGTTAGGTCTACATGAGCAAGCAGCACAGTGCCATACAGACAGACATGCAAAGCTGAGACTGGGCACCTGCAGAATAGGGCCTCTGGGGAGGGTAAGGGCTGCTTTTTCCAGACCAGACATGAGCCCCAGGGTCCTCACAGCTGGAGCACATCTGCTTTAGTTTCACCTAAAGTGCTCTGGGACACTGCGGTGCACTTTTTCTGCTCTGGGACAGCTGTGCCTTAACTCACTCTACTGGGGAGCACGTGTGGACAATGAGGAATAATACTTTAAAAGTGTGCTCTTATCCAAATACAGACTAACACACAAAGTAAAAATGCACCAGCACTGCCAGCCACCTAAAACCTATTAAGCCCATTTGAAAAACATGCATACCAAAACATGCAGAGAATTAACTGAAGCATCAAACAGATAGAAATAAACAATATAATTAACACTGGTAAGACCGTGGACCATGATCTGCAAAAAAACCCAAATATTCTTAGTGGATGGCCATGGTAGCAAACAATGCAAAACACTACAAGCAACCTACATAGCATTAAAGAAAACATTTAATAAATTGAGCTGATTACTGGCTACATAGTTTGCATATTAGCAAGATTTTGAATGACAGCAAAGTAACTAACCAAAACAATCAACATGCAATAACTGGACACTGAAACTATACAAAATCAAATGAAGAATCTATCACCTTATTTTATAGGTTATGGTAGTAGACAACTATGCTCATGCAAGAACTTAATGAAGGCAAGATACTTCAGATAAAGCCACAGCTAAAACTGAAGGTTTAAGTTGTAAACAGAAGTTACAGGAGACTAATTCTGCTGCATTATACACAAAGGCAAAGTTGATAATGGTGGCAGATTCTTGGAGTCATAAAATTCTGTGTCAAATACATGGTATGTAAGACAAAAATAAAAAACCTTCCATATTTCATCAGCACAAAATGTTGATTAGAGCAAGATAAACATATATGGCTTTAAAAAACTTTCAATAACTTTTAATGAAAATAAAATACATCATTAACAATGTATCTCATTCTACAAGCATGCATGTTTTTTCCAAGAACTATAAACTACTTCTCCAAAATGTATACACACCTCAAAACTCTGAGTCAACTCCATTATTTATGGTTCCAAGCTCTAGAACAAATCAGCAACTAAAAACATTTTCAGCTCTTTCTTTTCTATCATCCGTCCACCAAAGCTCTGTAAATGCTCTGTGGAGCAGTACATGTAACTTCTCTAATCTGCAGAGATTATCCTGATCCCGTTTTTACTCTCTCTAGATACTTTATCAATCAATTCATGTTGTCCATTCAGTGCAAAGTAGTCAAAGTAACGAACACTAAACAAAAACGCTCCTTTAATTACTTATGTCAAACAAATCTGGCAGGACACAAAAAACTAGACTTATTATTAATTTTTTTTTTAAATATCACAATTGAAGTTTCCTGTGCAAATTTAATTAAGACCAGCTGCCTCTAATCTTGTGTGGCCAGTTTTAGTTATCCCAAGTCCCTACTGTAATCTGGACTCAACTTTGTGTCTACCTTCAGAGGTTTTCATAAGGTCCTTGTGCCCTGACCTTCACTCCTAAATGCTTCTGAACAAAGTTACTTCCAGATTTCCCACCACATATGGTTTATTCTGAGATATCTCTTTGTTCTGTTCACCTGCTTCTATTAACCTCACAATCCTATTTCAACAGACTTTATTGCTTCTCTCCCTATTTCATCACCCAAACTTACTTTCTGGCTCTTAAATGAGCTCCCTCTCTAATCTCATACCTTGGTCTTCCCATCTCTTTTGGCCTGCAGTGCTACTTACAGTCCCAGAGACTTTGCTCCATTCTGATACATTCCCTGCAGAAAGTGGAGGGATTTACATGAGATAACAGCTAGTGATACGTAGTAGTAAGAGCATAACAGAGCAGTGTCTCTTGCTATCAGCTATGGGGACAAGCACATGGCAGCCATTAAAAACTAAAACTTTCTTTGAACTCTGGGCTGGAAAGACAAAGTGGTATGGTGGACCTATCACATAATCCTGTCTCCTTTGGTGGACACAAATAAAATATTTAATATAGACTAAAATATGAAATGTCGTAGAAAACCTATTAGAGAATGATAACACAAAAGGTAGTTCAGGAAGTTTGTAATTACTACAAGAATTTACATATATTTAAAGCAACACTTAAGCCAAGTGGTATGATAAGCGAATATCAGAAGTAGAAGAAATTAATAACACATTCATGAGTAAAATACACATGGTATACATATGATCATGTGTGGCAGACATACCTGCCTGACAAAGACCGAAGTTCCTCAACCATTACACAACGAGATGTTGTGGTCTGGAGTCAAAGAGGACATGTAGGCAGTTTGGACAAGTGCTGCCTGACATACAAAGACCCTGGTCAAAGGCAAGACCCGCAGCCAATGAGAGACCCCTCAGTTGAGATAAGCTTCTACGCTGACAGCCATAGATGACCAAAGATCAGATTTTACTGTGATATAAATGGAGCCCTGCTTGAAGGCTTATCAAAACAGTATTCCTGCAAGCCTGCAGCTGGGGACTCTCCCCTTGAGTTAAGACACCTCCCAAGGAAACTCCTTGGAGTCAAGAGCCTTCATCTTTCACATGAGTAATTGTGCACATTTTGGGTCACGACTTAAAGCTTAGGAGCTCTTAAGTCAGTTGTGCAGCAGAATTCCATTTGACATCCTGAACCTGTGATTGTTTACTGTTGACAGTTATTAGTACTGGTTTTGTTCAGTGTTTGAATCGGTGGTTTGTCATCTAGTGGAACACTGGATGTTTTCATTAAATCATATTTTGAGTTCAGCACTTGTTTGATTTGATTTTGTGTGTAGCGTCTGTGTCAACATGTGTAATTACTTTCTACAGATTAAGATATTTTATATGACTAAGAAGAATCTAGCACTCAGATTGCTTTCTTCTGACCTTCACCTACATTCATAGATTTCCATCTACAGATGTCCAATCCCTCCCTAGAACTCAACTGCTGAATCAATTATAAGATTTCCTGTTCGATAGTCTTCATCCTGTTAATGTGGAAGAACAAATTTTTCTATTTTATGGATCTATCATGTCCACTCTTTACATTATTATTCCCATAGTGTTTCCACATGCTCTCAGTTTTTACACATTTAACATTATCACAGGACATTAACTTCTCATGTCAATTCTTTACTCAGAAACAAATAACACTACTTAGGTAAGCAGATGAACAAAACTTTTCACCCATCCCTGTAAAACCACAGTCTCTTCAATACTGGTTCATTAAAACCATATAGACCATGACTGTGAGGAGAGAGTAGGAAAAGCTGCAAGAAGTACAACATGCCTCTTTGTTGTGTTCAAGCAGGGCACACACATTAATTCATCCTACTCACTTGGGCAACAGAAGCACCTGTGGGGTTCATGCACACACAAACACAGAATCTGGATGCATTACACTAAAATGGATTCCACAGATTTTCATTGCAACGACAAGAGGAGCTCAAGTCCTAATGCTGTAAATCAAATGCCCTTTTTTACCTCCTGCTCCCTGTGCTTTCTCATAAAAAAACATGCCTGTTCTGGCTAAGACTTTCTCTAGTGCAGAGAATCAGACTATGACACGTATTAATAGAGACCTGATGGCAAAATTAAAGCAACAGATACATGACAGGATAAGAGGAAACAACTGATTTTTTTTTCTCTAAACACTTCTTCACAAGTAAATCATGACCATAATTTTGTATTTGAAATGTTAAAAAATGCCCACACTTTCCTTGCTTCAAAAAGAAAGAAAATATCACAACAAGTAATAAGTGAATAGTGCATTATATAAATTACGTTTTTACCTTAAAATCTAACATTTAAGAAAATGAGAATTACTGTGAGAGAGTGTGGTAAGGACAGGGTGGAGATACAAAGGGAAATTAAAAAATGACCCATAAGGAAATTGTTGAAAGCCTCCATCATCCAGTAATAAGAAAACTGTATTTAAAAAAAAATAATAATTCAAAGACCTTTTCCTCCAAGCAACGTCCCAATTGGCAAGTTAACACCACTACAGTGTTATTGAAGAAGTGGGGAGTTCATGTCTATTTATCAAAAATCCCTCTTCATACCTCTAAGCTCCCTGAAAGCCAAGCTCACTCAGTATAAGTACAGAAATTATGCCTTATTTTTAATCATGCATTATTATGTTTTCATCAAGAGTGAACAGATATAATTTAGAATGGAATCATTAAAATTCCTTGAAAGATACCATAGGAGGTAACAATCCAGAGTAGATCAGTATTATGACTGATCTCACTGTGTTCATATAAATAACCCTGTTATTTTTAGTAGTTATATTAATAATGACTGTTATACAGAAGATGATTGGTTTGCTTTTTCACTAACAACTCTTTAAAGTAAAAGGATTAAGCTGTAAAATGTGACAAGTTAACTATCATGTGCAACTAATGAAACACTTCTCTCCCCTTTTCCTTGGAGAAGTGAAAGCAGAGAAAAAGCTTTGAGTTATTTAAAGGGTGTCAAGTTTTCCAGCAACTATTGAAAGCAAAACAGGCAAGTCCTCATACAATCCTTCATGCCTTCACGGAATCTTTAACATCAAGCAGTGTCCATTTTCTCCTTGAAACAACCTCTGTGCTAGAGAAGTAAAGCACACAATTTTCAATTATGTTGTCTTGTTCTTTCTGCTTTAACAACTGTACGTATATTAGTTGCACCCATTATGTACTTGGGTATCTATATTGAAATTTTTACCTCTAAATAAAAAATTCTTACTCTGCATAATTCATGAGTCTGTTTTTCTACAAATTAGGTTACTACAATATGGTTATACTACTGTTGGGAGTGATACAGCACAAGCACATTTGTTTGCTTGATTTAGAAGAGCAAGTTTCTATCTGTTAATACTTCAGTCTCATGTAAACTAAGCCTTCTGTGCACACTAACAAGGAAGAATTACTTGCCAAAACCAAACATTAAATCATACTCACAGCAACATAAACAGAGTATCTTTAGTTATGTTAGTTGAGAAGCTCGTGGGCTGAAGAGCTCGAAGATTAGAAAAAATGGGCAGGCAGTTTACTATACTCACTTCAAAGATGGGTACCAAAGGCTGGAAGTATACAAATGCAATCACCTCAACTCTTTTTTCATGATAGATATACAGAGAGTATAGAAATCCTCTACAAAAACATCACACGTCCTCTCACAGTGCAACAGAAGACTAAGTAGTCCTTAAAAATTAATAGGTTTGGATAATTTTGGAGTTGAATTCACACCTGTTCCTCAAAAGTAAATAAGGTTTATGGGTCTGCAGTAGTTGAGATAGCTTTTCATGGTGGCCTGAAATCTCCACAGCACTAAGCATTGCGTTCAACATTCTACATGTGTCTTTCTGCTTCCAAATCAGACAATCTATATTCCTTGTAATGCAAGTCCTTGCAGTCCATTTTACAACATCAACAGCACTGCATACAGGAACCTCCCCAGTTGCCTGGAATAATAACTGCTTAGGATGGCTTTGCTCAGCTCAAGGTCTTTCACCTGTAGTAAAGGAGCCTTTGGAGGGGTAAGGATGACAATACTAGACTTGCATTCAACTAGTAAACCTCAGTTAAGCTATACTAGAGTGTTACCATGTCATGGAAAAGTCCACTGTGTTAACACACATGTTAAGCTATAGATATCAACAGTAGGAACTAGAAATCTCAGCTATGAACTTCAGAAAAATCATTCAGTAACAATTACTTCAAGTAAACAGGCTATGTGATTACTATGCAGAAACAACTACTTCTTGGCAACTATTTAGACAAACAGAAATTTTATCTAATAGACAAGAAGCTGTGCAATCTGGTCACTGAATGGTTAAATGAGACAAATCCAGATGGAATTAACTATGAAGATAATGACTCACTGTAATAGCTTACTAGGAATATAATTAATCACCATTTTAAGTCTTAAATTAGACATATACTCCCTTCTTAGTTCAAACACATACATTCAACAACTGCAGAAGATGTAGCACATGCACAGCTACCAAGGCACGGTTAGCTGACCACCTCTCCCTTGGAATATACACAAGCAAGAGCTTCTGTTATCAGAAGCTCCTCTTTGTTCCCACAGTGACACGTTACCAAACTGCTAATTAAAACCTGCCTAGTTCCAGTGCAGACTTATTGAAAACAACCAACAGGCTTAACACATAGGCTAGCATGGTACAGTCAAAAGGTCTTAATATAAATTTTTCTTCAGCACCCACAATGTTGCTAAACATGGCCCTGTGGCCAGGATGTATTTACAATGGGATAACCTACAGACTATAGCAGTACAATATGCTAAAGCACTTCACGAATCTTGTCACCACAGTCTGCTACCTAGCATAGTTCTGCTTTGTGAAGCTGTATCATTAGAGCAACAGATAATAACTTCCAAGCAGAGTTGCTCATTATTAATGCAGGCTATTCTGAAAGTAAAAGTAAAACAGCATTTGGCAGCAGAAACACTGCCATTAAGACATTTGGTCTGAAAACCTCCAAATGATTTATGGAGTCCCCAACTGACTTCCCAGTCTTCGTTTCTTTCCTGTCCACTAATCATAAAAGTCATTTTGGGTACACTTCCCCAGATCATGGGTTTTACTGATACGGAATTGTAATTTTACCAGATGGCTGGCATCAGCTTCTGGCAAAACTGTACCACAATTTCTTGGACTGAATCTTCAATTCAAACACTGCAGAAGCACAGCACAAACAGGCAGACATGCAGAGCAGCAAAGTGGGCCAAAAAAATTTAGAATTCTGAGCAGAAGAGCTAGACCAAAATAAAAAAAAAAAAAAGTCATCTTTAACTGAAGTGGAGTAATAGACCTTGAGGATAAACAGTAACTAAATTCAGTTGAGTTAAAACAATTTAGTTAAATTTAAATGGAAGTGAAAAGAGAAAGAAGAGAAAATTAATACCAAGTACTAAACTCTCCCCTAGCACAGTTGTTTGAAATATATACCTCTAATGTAGAATGTCAATACATAGATGGAAACACAATACTCTTTATAGTTGAAAGTATTCTAGTGGTTAAAAATAAAAAGCAGAATCAAAGCTGAAGAAGTGAGTATCAAGAGCAATGACTACTATTTAAGAACATTTGGTTTTGAACAATTCAAAAAAGTTTAAAATAAAAACCCTGCTTTCAAGCAGCTCTTATACTACCTCTAATCACCTAGAATAATCAACTCCCTTTACTCCCAAGAAGCTCCAAGAAGCAGAGTATTATTATCAAGCTTCTTAATAATGACTGATTAAGTAAAGTAGAAACAGTGCAGGTTATGCCATGTGAAGTGCGGTCTCTTTTATTTTGTTCTGATGCAGGCTTCTGCGTCTGACTAGCCTTCTAGAAAAGACTTACTTTTGTCTAAATAAAGAATATAATTACAGACATTAAATAGTTGTGTATTAATTCAAACACTACACTTTTGGGGAGTTTAAAACCTTTTAAAAATTCCCAGTCTCTATATTATTCCCAGCATACAAGGAGATGACAGACCAGGGGGAAAGAACAAAATCCCCAGGTCAATTCAAGCTATCATCAACTATATTTTCTACCTCAAGATCCATAGTGGACAATACTTATTCCAAGGCTACTGACAAAAATTTCTGGTTTAATTTCCTGTTTTCAGTTGCCTGTTCTTTAAAGAAAGTCTGATGGATGATTATCTGTAATACTCAGCTGTCAGGTAGCCCTAACTATCAGTACTTTTAAAACAGTTGGGAGTAAAAGGCTGTAATGTATTATGGACAAAGATAATTTCTTATTTGTGTTTAGTTCAGTAGAATTATAAACTGAATTTCTGAGATAAAAAATGGTATATGGAGATAAGGTTAGAGTAGAAAACATACTTTATGCAAGCAACACAAGATATTAACACTGGTGTATTTTACCAGTTTGGTGGGAAAAAATACAGCTCAGTCTTACTCCTGTGAGGTCGCTCTAAAAGAACAAGGAGTAATATATATTTCATGAGGAATGCCTATCTGTCCACAGTCTCAGTTCATATCTTATGAAATGTTGAGCTGTGTACATTCAATCAGATTTTGTGCAGTATCCTCTGGGCAATATTGCCTCCATTCTGAATGTCATATTTTCAAAGATGAACTCCAAATTGTGTACTTTCTTCCAGAGCTAATAAACGAATTTGCTAAATGACTTTGCATCAACATCTTATAAGGACCCTCTGACCTGCACTTTTTTCCTTTTAATAAAAGCAAAAGATACTAAGAGAAACAGAACAACTGCATTTACTAGAATTGCTGAAATCTGTTAATACATTGGTTTGTCTGCATTTTCACTGTCTTCAGCAGCAGCAAGACATAAGTAAACCAAGGTCACATACTATCAGGACACAAATTAACAAATTCCCCTTCCTGGTGTCTCACTTAAAAGCAAAAAAAAACCAAATCCCAATTAACATCTCCATATGGTATTTAAAAAAAAAAAAGCAAATGACTTCTCATTAACCTCACATCACCAGAACACTGCCTACCACACACTGTTTCTTAAGTGTTATGTTCTCTGTGTCACGGGGAAGGTTTCCAACAGTAGGTATAAAATCTGACCTTGCTAAACAAGGCACTTGCTGACAAACAGCATGTGAGATTGCCAGGTTGAAGGAAGATGATATTCAACCTGTCTAAAAGAATCTGGCCCTGGCCCAAACAGACTCTTAGCAGGCTCCACTGGCAAAATGGAAATGGTTGCAATTGTTGTTATTGATTTAATGCCCTCAAAATGGCTTTCTGAGAATCTTGTTTCAGTAACTAATTAAGCAGTATGGCTCAGCAGCAGGGCATTTGCCTCACAAGCTATGGAAACCTAAATTTGCTTGGCCAAACTATTTCTGAGACTAATTTTTTGTATCTGCACAACCAGAGGTGAAAGTAGGTGCCTAGGTAAGAACGTAAAGTGGCCTAAGACATAAATGCCACGCAGGCATTCAAACTTTCTTTAAAATCCTATGAAGCCATTAACTCCAAATAGTGCATGTTTCTGTTCTACAGCACTTTCCTTCTACAGAAAAGTGATGTGACTACATGCAGCAAAATGAGCTGAGTATAATGCAGGAAAGCACTGACCACAGATAGATATGGTGAATAAAGAAATCATTTATCTGAACTACCAACTAAAAGAGACACCAATACAAACATAAACAATCTTAAAATATAAAATCAGGATCATAATTTGAATAGATTAAAAAAAACAATTTGTAGAAAGAGATTCTTTTTGGAGATTAATGTGATTTAAGATGCTGTTACGAACACAAGATATTTCAGTGGAGCTTCACCGAAGTCAACCAAGTGCCTCAATAACCATTCCAGACAAAATTAGGCAACTCAAACTCAACAGTTTAATTTACATTATGTTCCTGGCATTGGATTCACATGAAGAGGCTGTCTGATGTTACTACCTTGATTCACCTTTACTGAAAGCAGATCTACATTCTTGTCTTTAAGGGCACTGTTGTTGCAGATTCACATAGCTGAAGAATAATCACTATCCTTACTGGGCAGCATCAGCTGTATTGATCAAACACAAACTGCACTGCTCCTCCTCCAAACCTGGTGTCTGCCCTTGCTGCTAATATCAGGTGTATAGCATTTCACAGTGGCTGGCTGCCATGCCATACAGCTGCCATGTGAATCTTGGAGACTGGCATGTTTCTGAAGCAAGGAGATGAAGTTGCCCAAGCCCTACTGAAGTGTGTGTATATGTATATGTATATGTACACATACTGAAGTATGTGTATATAAGTGTGTGTTCAGAAGAAAAGACTTGCCAGATTTCTGATAGAATTCTTTTTAACCAAACTTTGTGTTTATTATCCAACTAATTCAGAACATGGTTGTATCACTCATCATGCAAGAGTGATGCATGGAACACAGTTCATAACAGTTTTATTTCACTACAGCTATTTCTACTGAGAGAATGTCAAGTTGGATGACTTCCTGAATAGTACATTGCTGGTGCTGTTGCTACTGACAACCAAAAACAGGGCATCCATATTTGTCCTTACTGGAAAATGTGGTTGATTAGGCTTGCAGACTGCAAAATGGACCTTACAGTAACCATTCTCACTGCAGCAGCCCAAAAGGGCTTTTAGTTACTGTAAGGTTTTCTCACTAAATAGCTCAACTTTTCAAAAGGGCCAGCCCTCCATTTAAGGAAACACAACATAGTACAAACCATGCTGGCAATATAAAATCCAAGTCATCAAGGCCTTTAAGTCTGTATCTACTTTTATTTTTCTCATTATCTTAATTATAAGGAATTACTATTTATAATTTTAATTATACATCTTAAATTTTCTTGTAATCTACCTGTGGACTTCCACGTTCTCAAATGAAAGGCTGATTAACAAATGGTACCATTCTGTCCAAAGTTCAGAAATCACTTTTGGTCATCAGGACATAGGAGTCAGCTATTTGTTCAACAGAAGCAATGATTAGGTATAAATTGTAAAATGGTACAAAAAACAGAGTTGAACTTTCAAAGGTATTTACATTACCATTCCTATCCTCTTAACACCTGGCAAAAGGCCTACATGGATGAAAAAAGAAATACTAGAACTATTCAAGGAGAAGAAAGGAATTTTGGTAAGGTGGAACAAGGGTCTGGTTGCTTGGGAAGAGTATAGGAGTAGGCAGGGACAAAACCATGAAGCCCAAAGCTCTTTTGGAAATAAACCTAGCATGGCAAGTAAAGGAAAATGAGAAGTGCCTTTTCAAATACAACAGCAGCAAAAGGAAGATTAGGGAGAGTGTTAACCTACAGATGAACAAGGATGGTGTCCTGGTGACGGAAGATGTAGAGGAAGTGGAATTACTGAATGTCTTTGTTGCCTCAGTCTTCACTGCCAAGGCTGGTCCTCAGGAAGCACAGTCCCTGGAGAATAGTAGATCAATCTAGAGAATGGAAGATATTCCCTTGATGGATGAGCGAAGACAACGAGGTTAGTTGGGCAAGCTTAACACCCATAAATCGATGGGACCTGACAGGATGCACCCATGAGTGCTGAGAGATCTGGCTCATGTTATTGCTAAGCCACTCTCCAGCATTTTCAAAAGATCATGGAAGACTGGCAAGATGTCTCACTACTGGAGAACAGCCAATGTCACTCCATTCTTCAAAAAGGGCAAGAAGGAAGACTCAGCAAACTACAGGCTAGTCACCCTCAACTCCATCCCTGAAAAGGTGATGAAAGAGCTCATCCTGGATGCCATCTCAAATCACATGAAGGAAAACACAGTTATCAGGGGGACACCACACAGATTCATCAAGGGGAAATCCTGCTTGACCAACCTGTTAGCCTTCTATGAGGGAATAACTGGTTGGCTAGATGAGGGGAGAGCAGTGGATGAGGGGACAGACTGTATCCTCAGCAAGTTCCCTGATGACACCAAACTGGGAGGACTGGCTGATTCCCCACAAGACTGTGCTGCCATTCAGCAGGATCTCGACCGGCTTGAGAGTTGGGCAGAGAGGAACCTCATGAGGTTCAACAAGGGCAAGTGCAGAGTCCTGCATCTGGGAAGGAACAACCCCATGCACCAGTACAGGCTGGGAGTCGAACTGCTGAATAGCAGCTCTGCAGAGAGAGACCTGGGAGTTCTGTTGAGCAGCAAACTAACCATAAGCCAGCAATGTGTTCTCGTGAACAAGAAAGCCAATGGCATTCTGAGATGCATCAAGAAGAGTGTGGCCAGCAGGTCAAGAGAGTTTCTGCTGCCTCTCTGTCCTGGTGAGGCCTCATCTGGAGTACTGTGTCCAGTTTTGGGCTCCCTCACAGCTCAAGAACGACAGAGAACTTCTGGAGAGAGTCCAGTGCAGGGCCATCAAGATGATCAGGAGACTGGAACATCTTCCTTATGAGGAAAGGCTGCAGGAACTGGGGCTGTTCAGCCTGGAGAAGAGGAGACTGAGGGAGGAACTTCATTAATATTTACAAGTCTTTAAAAGGTGCATGTCAAGATGATGGGGCAGCACTTTTTTCTGTATTGTCCAGCGACAAGACAAAGGGTAATGGACATAAGCTGGAACACAGAGTTTCATTTAAACTTAAGGAAAAACATGTTTCCTGTGAGGGTGAGGGAGCCCTGGCACACGGCACCCAGGGAAGTTTCTGGAGTCTCCGTCTCTGGAAGTTTTCAAAACGCACGTGGACACATTCCTGGTGACCTGATCTAGGTGGCCCTGCTTCGGCAGGGGGGTTTGACTGCATGATCTCTAAAGGTCCCTTCCAACCCCTACCATTCTGTGATTCTATTATAAGAATCCTGCAAAGAAAGTAGCCTTTATGAAATGCTTTCATTTCCCAGTGACTTTTCTCATAGATTTCCATCAAAGCCTGGCAAGAATGTATTTTTTACTTGTAATAGTGTAGGGCTTATGTACTGAAACTCATTCCCATGTGTTGATAGTAATTCTCAAGGGTATTGCAGTTAAATTGGAGTTCTGGCACCAATGGGATCCACAGATCTAAACTTAGACACTAGTAAGATCAAGCATATGCTTCCAAGATATCTCATCTTCATTGAAGGACATTGACCTGAAACCCCTAAACTGGTTTAGGTGTTTCTAGTATCTCATTGCAATATGTGAAATAACAACTTTGACATTGAGGGCATCTACTGTTTCAGGAAAAGGGCTGTTCTCAGCACCAGCTCCTGGACTCAGTGTTGACTCAATTTCCTCTCTGTTGAGGAAATGATGGTTTTAATTTACACTAATGTCACGGTTTAGGCCTATCAGGAAACAAAAGACCACGATTAGCCTCAAATACCGAAGACCTGAGGATTGCTAAAGGGCAGGGAGAGCTTAATTGCCACATAAGGTGCAGGACAAAACAGACCAGGCTACTCGGCTTGGGGAAGGAAACAGAAAATAATTTAATACCAACTAAAACATAAAACCCCAAAACAGAACCAAAACAAAACAACACAGAATGGTA